>JAOTRI020135071.1:0-11126 GCA_028564885.2 Zoanthus sanctaehelenae
AGGCTCATAGGCTTTGTAGGCACGTAGGCTTTGTAGGCACATAGGCTTTGTTGGCGCATAGACTTTGTTGGCACATCTAGGCTTTGTTGGCACATAGGCTTTGTTGGCAATTAGGCTTTGTTGGCACATATGCTTTGTTGACACATAGGCTTTGTTGGCGCATAGACTTTGTTGGCACATAGACTTTGTTGGCACATAGACTTTGTTGGCACATAGACTTTGTTGGCGCATAGGCTTAAATGCAATAATCGTAGGTCCGAAGAAGTTGAAGGTGTATAGGGTGTGTAGACAACGCATTTCTATTTTATAGACATAAACGCATTTGGATTCAATGAAGGCAATTGACACCTGTAGGCACAAGAATTTCAAAGGAAGCGTTTTTAATTGGCGAGGTATTCTATATTTATTCTTAACTTACCAAGTCGAAGATCTTTGAGTTCTTGTAAGTCACTTGAGGCACATAGTTGATAAAAGATGTGATAGTTTCTTTCATTTTCAGACTGATAAACAACACGGGCCTTTTCCAGAAGGTACGTCCTCATGTTAGCACCAATAATGTGCTGGTTTTTATCAAAAGATATTTCTAGGTATTTACCAAATCGGCTGCTGTTATCATTTCGAATTGTCTTGGCATTACCTATTGCCTGTATAAGATGAAAATTATTGAACTAATCATGAATGAGATCATAGTCCCACTAGAAAGTCCTTCCTACTAAGATGCCTTAGGAAGTGTGTAGTTCTTAAGATTGTCAATACCTTAGAAGCAAAATCATGTGGTTGTTATTAAAATTATAATCAATCATTTGTGATGTCACAAAAAAACGATTTTTTAAAAGATTATTGAATGTTCCTCAAGTTTTCTACAAAATACAAAACAGAAATATACATTATGAAAACAGATTCTGACAATTGCTACATTTTTAAACACACACCAGACCACCAGAGAAAAAAATAAAATACTGCAACACAAATGATAAAACAAGTTTTTTGGAGTACGAATATTGCTCAAACGGAACAATATGGCGGGGTATTTGTACTCACCCGAAACTTTCTCACAGTAATGTTTGTATGGTTATTAGTGCAGGAGGATAATAATAATATAATATTTATATTGCACACTTATTAAGGTTCAATATATTTTAATTTCCTATATACCTACATTAATTACAGATCTAGAGGTGATGAAATAAACAACCTAAAAGGTTTTAAAAATGGGTGTTTCTCTGCAGATTATTACGTTTTTTAATACGTACAAATAAAAATTTATTAAAAATATTTATTAGAAGATTAGAGTTAACTGATTACTTTTCATTAGAGTCAATAGAGATGCTTATTAAATGTCAATATTTGTGACATGACATTTTTGTTTCGTGTTATCCGTGGTTGCATGGCTTCATCAGATATTTGTAAAACACATCAAAAAAGGCTGACAGGTGAAACAATACAATCACGCTAGCATACATATCAGAATGTGTAATTTACATTGAAAATCAACCGTGCATGGATTAAATAAATAGGAGATATTTTTTACGTAACATCGTTCGACTTCACTTCAAAAACGGCAATTCGATTTCATATTTCTCTTCGCATAATCAGTACTCATTTAATTACTACAAATATAGTTGTGATTCAATGTTGACTGAAAACTGAATATAAATAAAACAACCTAATCAAAAGGAGATACATGTTTCTTCATGTACCTGTGAAGGCGTATTACTTATATTCTTAAAATTGGTTGAAAAACATGAACACCATGCTCATTATTCCCATTAAAATTATAATAACTTTAACCATCACCTCCATAATAGGGTTGGAGGCGAGGACCTTTTTCTCTATCTGAGTTTCTGCAGCAGCTCCACCAACAGTTGCAAAGTACCTCATTGCATATTTAGCACTGACTGTCTTACCAGCTCCACTTTCACCGCTAACAATAATGGACTGATTTTTTCCATCCCTGTACAACACACATATATTATCAATGGGCTTGGTCTTCTCACAATTACTAAGACTATACATGTCAATTTTCGATTGCAAAATAGCTTCAAGGTTATCAGGTTTTACATTGGCATTTCCAATCTACATTGCGCTGCATAAATGTAGAAGCATAATGTTGTATACATTACCCAAAACTATGCTATGAAATTCAATAAAAACTGATGCCAGAAAATGCTCAGAGAAGAGCCATGAGTTCTAAACATTTCGTGATCAGGATATTCATCGAACCATTTTATTTGAACCTCTAATGGGAACTTATCTGATAATGTTTCAGGCTGATTTTATAAGGTACCATTCAAAAATGTACATGCAAACTGCATCATCATCTCTGTTTAACAACCCAAGTGTCCCACCCCTGGAGTTGGGTGTGATATGAGATGTCTAACTAAAAGTCAATATCACATGCAACTGCTGCAATGTAATCTAATCTTGATGATATGAATGACTGGTTATTCTTTGATACCTCAATACTAGCACAAGAGTGGTCACTGGTTAAATTTTGTTGACACCTCAAACCAGTGACTTCTTTGATAGTTCTGCATCAGTACCAAAGAGGTCACTGGTTGAATACTGTCGACACAACGAACCAGTAACCACTTTGATACTCTGCATTAATACCTTAGAAGTCACAGGTTGAATGCTGCTGATGCCAGGAATCTTTGACAGATCTCGTTGATACCTTTGCACCAGTACCACAGAGGTCACTGGTTTCAGCCATCAAAAGCATCAACCAGTGACCTCCTTGCTACCTCTGCACCTGAGTACCAAAGAGGTCACTGACTGAATGCTGTTGGTGTCTGAAACCAATGACCTACTTGGTTTTAAAACAGCACCATGTGTAGATGTTACTAGTGGAATGGTGTTGACATCTGGAACCAGTGACCTCCTTGGTACCTCTACACCTGATCATGAGTACCAAAGAGGTCACTGGTGGAATGTTGTTGATGCCTGGAGCTAGTGACCTCCTTGGTATGTCCAAATCAGCACCATAGAGGCCACTGGTTAAATTTTTGAAACAGATGATACATCTGCACCAGTACCATAGATATCTCTGGTCAAATCTTGTTGACACAGGAGCATGGTCTGTAATCTGAAACCTTTTCGATACCTCTGTAGCAGTACCATAGATGTTAAAGCCTACAACCTGAGACCAGTTTAATACCTCAGCAGAAGTAACATGAAGGTCACCAAATGAACCCTGTTAAGACCTATATAGACTTTTTTTTCAAGGTTTCTTTTTGGCAAAATGTTGATTTTATAGGGAAATAAATACTAATTACAATGCTTATATGATTCATCTGAATAAGTAGAAAAACAAATGTCCTTAATAATTATCATAGCTGTCAAACCCTGAAATTTCAAAATCTTTTATAGTTTATAGGAGATGTAAGGGGTACAACCATCCCTTTCCCCAGTCTCCAAACATATTCTCTCCACCTCTCCCCAATCCCTTTGTATCAAAAACAATTTCCTGAAAATGACTGCCAAACCATTTTATGCTTTCTATTTTCATCATTACCTTGACATGCAACAGTAAGCATCCTCAGCAATAGCGAAGATATGTGGATCCATATCTCCCATTGACTGGCCACTATAGGCTGAAATGATGTCTGGGCCATATAATGGCAATTGTTCATAGGGATTAATAGCAACAAGAACAATGCCTAAAACATAACATTCCAAGCTCAGAATTGAAACACCACATTAATTAACAAATGACAAAGTGACCAAATGACTTGCAATTAAGGTTTTCCTATCTATATTCTAAAGGGAGCTTTTAGTAATCAAAAGTTTTAGGGACTGATTGAGTGATCATTACTTGAGGCACTTGAAAATAAACTATTATTGTTCCATTAATAATAATAATAATTATAATAATAATAATAATAATAATAATAATAGCAAGATACTTGCATTAACCTAAATAGCAGAAACTTATTATTCTAACTTCTTGAGTAATCAATTCTCAAAGTTATTTTAAAATTTCTCAAAAATGCACAGGAAGAGTAAAAATATCAGCCATACTATACATACTAAACTGTCTAATAAGTCATTTATTGATTTATTATAGAATTTTTTTTAAAGGATTATTGAATGTTCCTCAATTTTTCTACAAAAAAACAGAGTCTGACAAAATGAAGATACCAATTACTACTTTTTTAAACACACACCAGACCTCCAGAGAAAAAATAAAATACTGCAACACAAATTGTAAGACAAGATATTTGGAGTACAAATATTGCTCAAACGGAATAATATGGAAGGGTATTTGTACTTTCCCGAAACCTTCTCACAGTAATATTTGTATGGTTATTTGTGCAGTTGGATTATAAACATAATAATATAACATTTATATTACACACTTTTTCAGGTTCAAGATACTTTAATTTCCTATATACCTACATTAATTACAGATCTCGAGGTGATGAAATAAATAACCTAAAAGGTTTTAAAAATGGGTGTTTCTCTGCAGATTATTAAGTACAAATTAAAATTTATTAAAATGTTTATTAGAAGATTAGTTGACTGATTACTTTTTATTAGAGTCAATAGAGGTGCTTATTAAAAGTCAATATTTGTGACATGACATTTTTGTTTCTTGTTATCCCTGGTTCGCTTCATCAGATAGTTGTAAAACACATAAAAAAAGGCTGACAGGTGAAACAATACAATCACGCTAGCATACATATCAGAATGTGTTTACATTGGAAACCAACCGTGCATGGATTAAAAAAATAGGAGATATTTTTTACGTAACATCGTTCGACTTCACTTCAAAAACGGCAATTCGATTTCATATTTCTCTTCGCATAATCAGTACTCATTTAATTACTACAAATATAGTTGTGATGCAATGTTGATTGAAAACTGAAAGTAAATAAAACAAACTAATTAAAAGGAGATACATGTACATGTTTCTTCATGTACCTGTGACGGCGTATCACTTAAATATTCTTAAAATCGGTTGAAAAACAACATATTTAAACATTGATTTTAATAATTGTATTTTAAAACTAAACTGCAGAACCAAAATTAAATTAAAGCAACTTAATTGGGCCACTTTCTGAAAAAAAAAACATTGAGCATGTCTTTATAATTTTACACTTGTTTGAACAAGTGATTCGTCTTATGCAAATTAAATTAAGTTTAAATTGTTTAAATCGTGCGTTCATTCATAATCATAACAATCCATGAGAATCTTTACAAGATATTGCTCGAGATCTAGAGTTCGTCGGTCATCAGTGTATCTATTTAAAAAGTTCATTCACTTACCACAATACGTGTAAATTGCATTTGACTGCAGAAATCGGACTTGCAGATTGTGCAAAACTATGAAAAGAATTTAACAAAATTATTCAAAACGAGTAAAGACAAAAGTTAAAACTATAAGATTTAAAAATTGTAAATATCAAATATCAGTACACGAACATCAGAATTTAACAGGTATACTGGCCGGAAGGCAACTTTGAGTATGATTTCGCCCATATTTTAAGCAAAATATAACGCCATTAAAAACTAAATATAAATCGATAAAATATATTATATAGGTATCTTTAGAAGAGGCTTTAATTGCTAATGATTTTTATTGGAAAACTTCCTGTAGTACAATGATGCAAGGAGAAGCACTTCAACTGCCAAACACTCCGGTTAAATATCAATAAACCAAGGAACAAATTTCTGTGAGAACAACAGTGGTTTAAAAATATAAGAATAAAACAAAATTAACAACAAATTATTCAACAAACAGTAAACCTACCGGCAGGTTCATGGAGGTAACTTAGCGTCGTCAAATCATTTTCTCCCAATAAAATATCAGGATTTCTTAATGGCGGCAGTTCCTTTTTAGTGTCGTAAGCGATTTCCTGAATACAAAGATAAACAAATTCAAAAAGATCTTGATGTTAACATTTGCAAGCAGTGCAGGAGATAGGTTTAGGGAAGCCCACACTTCGTACGATTACTTACCTTTCCATCCTCAAGTTCGATTTCCAACAATTTTCCATCAAAGTCTTTTTTCAATTCACCTCCAATCCAAACCAGTTCATCATCACGAACCCATACTCTGGCGCCCTGTAAAATTTCAATTACAAATGTCCACTCAATCTGGGCAGGTTAAAATGTATCCATGCAAATACACTTTTGACAGCATATTTACAACAAACCTTTGTGTAAAGCTGTAACGTCGTCATTTTCTCAAAAAACTACATACTCCTAAAGAATAATACTTCATTAAGTACGGACTACACACAAACGTTTTTGTGAGAGAAAAATTATCGAAGAAACGAAGAAGAAATTTTAAATAATCAACATGCCACTGCCGTATATTTCATACTTCGGGTTTCCTGACAACCGCTGACCAATGTATTACATTTTAAAAACTCTTGAAAAAAGTAACAAACATTTCTTAAAAAATACTCACAGAACTATTTGAATTAAATCCTCACAGATACACTAAAAAATTTCGACTTTTAAAAGTTACCAAGCCCAAAAAAAGACCAAGACTAAATTTTCATCCAGGTTTCAAATTCTTTTAATAGAATCCAGACAAAATTTTGAAATAAAGTTTTAAAATCTCTTATCTTTGCCAGGATGAAGCGTCTATTATAGACTGTCCATATAAAACCTTTTGGCCAGTATTTTAGTTTGACACAAAAGTCTTTCGGACTCCTTCTGTCATTAAAAATTATATGGGCTAGTCCCCTGGGGCAAACGGTCACCATTGTTTTTTTAAATGAAATGTTTTTTTACTTTAAACCAAAACGTTCACCAACATTTCTAAGCACGACATGCAATCAAATTACTAATTAATAGCAATTCGGCAATATAAACCAAAACAACACTTTGAAGTGAAGAGATATCGTTTAAAAACTGATGCACAAAAGGCTTGATTCAACTTTGAAAATGTATCAAATTCGGTTTTAATCCAGTTTTATCCCAATAAGGGAGTGGCCGGATTTACCTCACTTTAGCAGCAATCTCTCAAATTCCCACTTTCCATCTAGCGCCTTTTCTCTCGTTCTCCACTTTCGTCTTCTATGTGATTGTCCTCGCTTCCTTTTTCCCTCCGCTCCAAACTATTCTCAAAACACGCCCATCATCTCTCCTCAATACATGCTCATATTGTTTAACGCGATTTGCCTTTGCCACCTGCATAACAGTTGTTCCTTCAATCCTAACATCTCCATTAGGCCCTCCGTTCTCTTTTTCTGCATCATTTTGCCACTGCCCTTGATCTATGTCCTTCCCAAAACTTCCATCTTAATTTTCCACAAACACCATGTCTCACTCATAAATAACATCACCGATCTTAGACGGCTCCAATAAACCATTCCTTTCAACTTAAGTGAGAACCTTAACTGACTGAGTCTCCGCATTCCTTGAACTTCACCCACTCAATTCTTCCTCTTGCTGTCACAGCTGCCTCACAACCACCACTTGCATTCACCCTATCCACCAAATAACAGAAACTTCTCAAGTTTTCCATCTCTTCCCACAACTCCTCCACCAAATCCACTAATCCATCAACTTTTAAGTTCAGCAATTAAACTTGCTTCTTGCATTTCAGATATCTTTGATACTGCAATGTACAGCATCCCACCAGACGGATCTACTTTACAGACACTTTACCTTATGCCCCACAGACTACCATTTTGTCTTCACAAGGTTCATCTTAAATACCTTGCTTTCCAATGCCTCCTTCAAGTCCAGAAATTCTCCCTCAGTCATTTCGCTTGTTAGAACTCTAGGCCATCTCTGACTCTTGTCCTTGCGCCTTCATAGAAACTCATTACTGTACCCAAAATAATCTGCGCTACATCGATCCCTCTTCCTCATTGCCCACCCTAATACCTTCTCGAGACCCTGCTAAATGCCTTTTCCAGCTCAGCGAAACACAAACAGTTCTCGGCTCCTTGTCTAAATACTCCTCCTAAAATGAACACTGAATCCATTGTCTCTTTGTCTGGCACAAAACCAAGATGTACCTCGTTCACCTACCACATTTGCTGCAATTTCCATCTTGCATCGTTTCTACGATCTTCACTGCATGCGCTACTAAGTTCACTCCTTTATAAGCGCCACAACTCGTTGAGTACCCTTTATACGCCCCACAACTCGTTGAGTACCCTTTATACGCCCCACAACTCGTTGAGTACCTTTTATACGCCCCACAACTCGTTGAGTACCCTTTATACGCCCCACAACTCGTTGAGTACCCTTTATATGCCCCACAACTCGTTGACTACCCTTTATACGCCCCACAACTTTTTGAGTACCCTTTCCCTTTCAAAATTGGTAGCGCACCACCAAGCGCTACCACTGAGATGACCTGCGGCTTTCTAATACAACTAGAATTCTGCAAAAATATGTGGTTAGTTGGTGTTGACGTAGAGAAAGAGATCAGGTTGAAGAATTTATGGCAAACGTAAAAATAGTAGTATGGCACTGAAGAGCATTAGCCAGCCAGCTGTAAAAGTAATGTTGGTTTTGTCGTCATATGAAAATTGAGGCATGGCAAGTATATTGTATGGGCTTATTTAGTTGTAAATAGTCGAGTTATTCTCCGTTCCATTTCCCCATGCACTGTGCGTAACTTTCCTCTTCTCGCTCTTTCTCTGCACCTATTCTGTCACTTTGTGGACCATACGAACTTCGAATTCTCACCACTGTCATCGTTCCTTTACACCTGAACAATCTTCTTACACAACTCCCATAAAATCACTATTCCCAGACCATTACAATTTAGATCTCCGACCTTTCACACCTATAACCGCGCCCCTTTTCAGCTCCCCCTCACCTTTTTCAGACAGCATTCATCTACCCTCCTTCCTTACACACCTTTGTACCTCTCCCATAACTCCCTATATTCCAAGTCCCCACCTTCACCTCAAGCCGCTCATCAAACTTTCCATTATTCTGCACGCAATGCTTCCGCGGCCAGGGTTTCTACGTACTTTCTGTGTGGTAAGCAAATGCGGCCCACTCCTATGTTTATTGCAGCGTGTAGTTTCTACGGGGCGTATATTCTTGCTAATCTCAAAGTTTTAGACAAGATTTGTCCCGAGACTCTCACGATTTTTATAGATGTGCGAAACTAGCTCGGAAATACAGGGACGCTACTCCCCGAGACTTTTAAAAACATATCACAACCCGAGGGGAAGATTTAGATAGTTTTCACATGAAATCACTGCGGCCATATTGGTGTACCACGAACAAAAGAATTTTAATTGTTTTCTTTGTTGGGCACCAACATGGCCGCTATGCCTATTGTATTTTGTGTCTCATAGGATTGTGTGAAAACGATCTGTTGTATGGCCAGACGTTACGAATGGCTTCGGTAAAAAACAGCCTCTCGAATGGTTTTACTCCGACGAAGGACCAACGTCCGTAACGTCAATAAATTTTCTCTCATTATACGGTGAATAATTACACATAATTATCACTAAATTGTTTCTTTAGAAACACCGACGCAGCTCACAGTAGTTTATCGCTAGTTGGATTTCTCTTGTAGTTCTGGATAATAGCTGCTCTAAAATAGAGAAGAGGAGTTTGTATTACTTTTGGGTAATACAATTCAGCGATCAGTACAGGCAAACCAGGTGAAAAATCAGTGTGAACTCAAACATACACAACAGTGCTTGTAGGAAATCGATAACTATGTAAAATTGCAATTTTAATTTTCAAAAATATCTTAATAATGTAATGCGAGGTCTGTCCAGGAAAATATTTGCCCGAGGTCTTTCACAGTAAAGACCGAGGGTAAATATTTTCCCGGTCAGACCGAGCAAACGAGGTTAATAAGATATTAATCACATGGCTTCAGTTTTAGATTAGTAAAACAGACGAAATGCTCGCTCTCGTTAGCTAGAATTCGGTCGAATAACTTCCCGGTCCTGTATGGGAGGTTGTTGGACCGATTTTCAGCCAATCAGCGCTCAGGACTTGATTATTCGCCCTAGAAATTTGGCTTGCTATGTAATGATATAACTTATTAAACCTTAGTCTGACGTTGGTTCTGGTAGTCTGTTAATCAGCAGATAAAATTACTGTAAAAACGGCAAACTTTTTGTTCAAGACATTGTAAAAATAATGTTAACAATTATGCAAACTTTTTATATTATAATATAAATTTTAAACTATTCATGTTGACATATGCAGGTGAAGGGCAAACTATCATTTTAATGGTATTTTTAAAAAGCCAACAAAAGACAACAATGGTTAATGACGTCTTAAGTCTTCGAAGATTTTAAAGTAGTAACAACACTGAACAGGAAAAGACAAAATAATTCCCAACAAAAACTGTGTGAAAAACCGTTTATTTAGAACAGATGACAAAGTCAACCCACAAAAAACAAACAGAATGATTTACAAGCACGTAAGGAAATATTCTTCACTTAACAATAAAAACTAATAAAATTTGAATCTTTTTAAAATTTTCACAGCCTATTGTATCTTAAAAACAACCGATTCAAGATCATTTTATAGAGCCAATTATCTTTTGTGAGGCTCTCACTTTGAATAACGAATCATTACAATTATATCTCGAAAACGATCCCATCAATTGTTCAAACAAACACAATCGGTTCTTAACTAGATCATGGCACACAGGACTAACGTAGCGCATTACACACTAGACAATCTTCATCATCACAGACAGGAAGATATGCGGATTTTGTCCTCAGTGATGGTGAGAATGCGTATGGTATTGGTGTTTGCAGCACCTGCTCTCCAACCAGAAACAAACACGAATGGGTTGCCGACCTTTAGGAATCCCATCTCGCGTCCTAATATTAGAGCATAATCCAACCGTTCGTCATGTTCCTCTAAAATGTTCTTCATTACCGGTTTGTCATACACAATTGGGAAACACCCTCTAAAGAGATGCATCTGGCGGGCTACACGATGGTCACGTGTCACTACCATAATTGGGCATCGAGGACGGAACCGAGAAACCACTTCGGCTGTCCTGGAAACAAGTGAAAATAAGAACCAAGACAATAAATTACATTCTTTCAAGATGCCATAATACAAAAGCCAAACAAAACCTTCATGATATGCAGGGATTTACCTCGGGGTTTGAAATCAAGGGTCCTTGGGACTGCCACCCTGAAATTTTGAGGGTCCAGCAAGAG
>JAOTRI020135081.1:0-11126 GCA_028564885.2 Zoanthus sanctaehelenae
ACTTTAGAGCACTACTGTACATGTAGAGCTACAACACATGGATTTCCCATATTTTTAAAGCTCTACATGTACGACACCACAATGCAAAATCGGGAAGGCGAGTGACTTTTATGACATTAGAGCCTAATTAGAACCTTAAGTGCGAATTGCGAATAGAATAGAGTGCAAGTAGGCAACATGATCACAGAATATTTCAAACTTTGTCCCTCCACAGTAAATACTTAGAGAGCTTAAAACATTTCCTAAGGAAATTATAAGCACATATCATAATAGAGATGTCAAACTCAGCAAACCAGCAATCAGAAAAGAGAGGAAAGTCCAGAAGCCATGCCTTTTACCTCTAAACACAACTGCAATAGCACCACCAAATGGCTCCACTCCACTAGCTTTACTAATATTCCTCCTCATACAGAGCATAGTGTCCCTTCAGAATTACTTGTGAAATAACAAAAGAGTGAGAGACCGAAACTTAAAAGAGAGAATGGCAAAGGCACTATTGTCACAAACTGCAGGAGTCACATAATTTTACAAAAATCTGTCAAATATTTATCTCAAAGAACTGATGTCAACAAAATGCAATTTTACCAATGATATCATGACACTATGCGCAGGTTATCCAAAGGCAGAAAGAGGACCCTAATAACTGTTAAAATATATTATTCTGCCACATCTGACCAAATAAGATCTCAAATGGGGACCTAAAAAACAACAAATCGGTTGCCAGAGTATTCTCATTGAAGTCAAATGCAGACAAATCCAATGGCTGGGCCACATTCTTAAAATGGACAAGTTTCATATTCCTCAAGTTTTCTTGTGATAAACACTACCTGACAAAGGAAACCTGCTTAGCCAAAAACCACCAAGTTCCAAACTGTGAATGACTGGGCTCATTAAGGTAAAACTAACATTGGAGTTAGCACAACATGCTGCACAAAGTAGAAATAAATGGAGAGGGATTGTTGATTGTTGTTACTATGTCCCACAGCTTCATGGTGTTGGGAACTGGAAGCAGACAACAGGAGATTGGGGCTGACCTGGAGTCAGTTCAAGAGGAAAGCCCAGGACAGAGATGTCTGGAGGACTCTTGTAGGTGGCCTACATCCCAGGAGGGGGAGGGGGGTTATAGGGGTTTCACAAGCAAAACCACTGGGAGAGATAATAACGTGAGTAAGTTATTCTTATGGCCAAACAGTTGTTCAATATAATGGTGAACAATCACATTGTCCTAGGCAACTGGAAAGACATTTTTACTGATATCTGAACTCCATGGTCACGCCTTGCAGTATGCGCCCACTACATCAGAGGACCAGGACGAGGCGAGGACAAGATTTAACTGTGCGCGCACTTTATCCAGCAAACTCGTTCTCCAGAGGACGACTTTTGCATGAAATCTCGTCCTCTCCACAACGTGTTTGCATGAAAAAGTGCGTGCGCGCTTGAAATCTTGTCCTCGTTCTCGTCCTGGTCCTCGGATCTAAAGGTCTCTATCTTGGGGGGCGCAATATAAGCTGGCTTCTGGCAACATATTTTTCAAAAATGACGTGAAACCTGAGTTAAAAATACATAAAAAAGTTACGACTCCCAAGTTCTTGCTGCTAATGGACCCAACACCATAGACAGAAAAATAATGATTATTTCGTTTAAACAAAAACGGTGTACTTACCTCGTAGGCGTGTAACAAAAAGAAGATGTTTCACTTTGTTTCTCATATTCTCAACTTTCCCAAAACTTCGAAGGTTGTTCTGTGCAGATATAAATCTCTTCTTTTGTCAGTGCCTATTCTGGTTGTAATGGCGACTTAGCAACCAAATTTTACTCTTTGGAAATTGATTCAAGAGGCTAAAAGAGCGAAGTTTCGACTCAAATCGTTGCCGTAACTCCCAAACCGCCATCTTTCTTTGTCATTGAATTTGATTGGTCAAACTTTCTAAGACGCGTAGAAAAGAACCAGAAGAACGTGACCTAACTATCTATTCATTCCATGCGAAGACTGGGCTTTTAAAATGCGCTTAAGCTTTGCGGAAACTAAGTTTCCACTAGGAAATACCCGTAAGGAGCCCCTCCTGGCCGAACCTCTACCCAAGTTTTTTTTTATAAGCTATATGCAATGTTCATTTCGTCCCAGTCCTAATCCTACAGGGTACTGGTGACGAGAGTGCTTATGTGACAAAAACTCCAGAAGCGACAGAAGCTACAACGGCGGTTGGTGATGTCCATCGATTTTCGATCCAGCGTGAGGTTGGGTGATCTGAGGCGAAAGCTTTGGTCGCGTTATCGATCCAACCTAACCTTTCAAGTTCCTGGAGGCCAATCAGTACTTGGTTTTGGTGATATTAACGCTACGTATGATTTAGACAACTTCTTACAGAATGAACTTCCAGCTAAAGTGAAAGAGTTGGATTTACGCTTTGATTTGGAGATTATTCAGTCTGGAAGTTTTACAGAAGGAGTGTCTTTATATAGGAAACACTCTCAGGATGAGACAGTTGAACAGGAATACGATTTTCTCTTCTTAATCAAAGCATTAAAGGTTGACTCCAACGAAAACACCAGGTGCATTTCCGTCATTGAAGGCGGAAGTACAAAGAGGGATGAGATAACTTGTGGTCATTCATGGATTCGTCTGAATGACGCCAATCTTCAGGCAACATGGCAAGATTGCGTGATTGAGCGCCAAGATGAAGTCTTTCTGTCGTCAACAAAAATAGTCGAAGTGTTCCAGGCAAGAATTGAAGAAGTTTTTAGAGATAGCTCCTTTGGAAAAAAATGTGTTTATCGATGTGAAGTCAGCGGGCCAGCAGTCACCGTGGTCATGGATCTTAGAGACATCAGCGGAACCCAAGTCACTTTCAGTTTTGACTTCGTTTTGGCGTTGGACTGGAACGAATGGCCCATCTCTGCTAAAGAGTGGATCACGCGACCACGGAAGTGGCCAGAACAAACAGTCGTAGCGAAAGTTGTCAATAGTGGCGCATACTTGGTTCCGAAGGCCTCCAAGTACGGTGATCCTGAACTAGAATGGAGAATCTCTTTCTCGAAAGCTGAGAAAATGATATATTCCTGTTTTCCGAAATCGCGTGGTGAATATGTATTTCCTGGTGGGAGGGAAATCACTTATGATCATCTTCTGATTCCTGATGCCAGTTGCCGCATTGAATGCTATCGTATCTTGAAGGAGATATTCAAAGAGCACCTCTCAATTCCCAAGATTCTCAGCTCTTATCATCTTAAGACTATCATGCTTTGGGCGTGCGAGAAACATCCTGAAGATTTCTGGGAAAGTGCCAACTCAGCAAGCTGTTTTTTGGGTCTCCTAGACGACCTTCTTCATTGCCTGGCTACTCAGCGGCTAGAACAGTTTTTCGTGCCGTCAGTCAACCTCCTCTCACATCACGACAATGACTTCTTGTTGACCTTGACGAGAAAGGTATCCCTCATCCGAACCACGCCACTGCAATACGTAAAAACGCCTGAAGATGACTTGGGAATACAAGTGACGTACAGTGATTCGTTTATTGAAGATTCTGAGAAAGCTCAATTAGAGGCCATGAAAACGTGGTTCACTGGAGCTCCAAAAAAATCTGGAGGTGAAGTGGTTGCCCAAATGAGTTACAGTTACACAATGACTGGAAAGTTTGATCCCTCGAGAGTTGACAATACGTATCTTCGAGATAACCAGTAATCTAAGTCAGTCACAAATGTTTATCATCAGACTTTTTTAAAAAACTGTATTACATGTTTTTGTTTACGCGCGTAAAGCTGGGTAACTGACAATTTATATAGGATATCTTTATTTAGAAGCAGTAGTGACATCCCTTATTATGGTCACCCTATGTTAAATCACGTGTAAGTTATTAATATTAAATAAATAGATCAATAAAAATTATTAGTAATAAATAATAATTTACTTTTTCTTTGCTCAGGTTTCATGAATATGTGATCACCTGCGCGTTACGAAAGTGAGCCATAAAAGAATTAAAAACTAAAAAGTATGATAGTGTCAAATGAGCGAAAAACTACAATAAAAACTAGATTAAGATTTAATTCAACTCTCAATTAGCTGGGGGTAATTATCATTCAGCCACGCCATTTTTTACGACATGTTAATAAAGTTTTCACAAACTAAATGAATTAAATGACCAAAGATGATTGCTGAACCCGTGTGTTTTTTATAGCTATAGCTATTGCGTAGTTGGGCTAGCGCTAATACACCACTGGGAATAAAATAAAATTCTTTGAAAAATCCTTAATCGAAGCTCACAGTTTTTCTAGAGCTTTGCTCTTTAAAAACTGTTTGTTTCTTGATCAGAGACACCTAGATTATATCCCCGGGCCCTAAAAATGTCCGAGTATATTTTCACGCCACTGTGGTATTATTATGAGCCGTTTAGCTTACAGTAGTATCTTTTCACACAACAGAAAGGGAAATGAACATAACAACGGAAAACGCGCGCGTTCACTTCGCACGTTCGTGTCGATATATTATTATTGCTGTCTGAGGTGTATCAGTATTCACCGTGGATACACCACAGACCGTAATAATTTATCGAAGTGAACGTGCGCCTTCCAAGCTCTTTGGTTATCAAGATTTGCGGCCAGTGGTCCTCAGTTAACGTCTTGTAATCTACGGTCCAAGGTTCACTGTATGGAGTCGGGAGCCATAATTAGAGGCGGAGACCTTAAGCGCACGCTACTTTTAGTATTGGGGCTGGCCCCATAATATGGGACAATTTTTCTGTTTTTTAGAACAAATTGCGCATCATGTGCAGTACACGCGCGTACACGCGGCGAGGATTTTTGCGGATGTAGCTCGGGGAAATGGCGTCTGAAATTCCCTAAACGTATGATGCTTTTGGCCCACAACTCCATGCGTTCATGTCTGTTAGAATTTTCCTTCTGTATTTTTGGTCCAAAGCTGCTCTAGCTTGAGCAGCTTTGAGTGAAGTAAGACAGTGTCAAATTTAGATACGTCCCGCTTTATCTCACTGACCAAGTTATGTTCCGCTACTTCTTTTACAAGAGCTCCACGTTACTCCACTTTAAGTTTCACATATGTTGAAGATTAACAGCTGTTCCATAACACAACAAAAAACTTGTTGGATATATTTGGATACAGCAGCGTTTCAGGACTTTGAAGTTTCCCTCCCCCCTTGTCACACTCTTGCGAGGATTTCACAGGGGCGGTTTATCGCGACCGAAAAGTAAAACTGAAAAAAATACATAAATGCAAGTTTGAGTTCGCTTGAATTGTAAGCAACGCTTGATATTTCATCAGGACCTAATAAGTGACGATAAGTTTACGTCTGTAGATGCTGCTCAGTTTTGTTTGTGTAAAAAATCCAACAAATCGTCTTCTGTCGATGAATAAGAGCGCCCGCCGATTTGTGTTTTGTACAGTCAGTAAAACATAACAAATTGTGCTCCCGGAATTTCGTGTGAAAACGTACATCGAACTCAGATAATATCCCTGGTTTTCAATATGCTTAAGGGCGGTGATAAATGTTTAAGAACATATTAAAAGCTTAGCTGAAAATATGTGAACACAGCAGAAATAAGCGGCAAAGTTACGATGACGCGCTGCTCTATGCAAACGAACTACAAAAAAAACACTTTTGCAAACTCGCCAAACAAACAGAAACAATAAGAAACTATCAAAAAAAGGTTTTGTTTATTATTAAGCATTATTTGGGAAACTCTCAAATTAATTCGATACCAGAGTAAAGAGTTTCCGTTCATAACTTTTCTTGACAAAACAAACGCTAAAGCTAATGCGTTCAACTAGCGCTAGCAGATATTCATTCACAGCGCAAAATTGAAGTCTTGTTTTCGATCTTGAAAAACTTACCTTTTCCATCAGCTCAGGGCATAAAACTACATAGAAACGCTTTGGTTCATACCCTGCATTATTCAACGCCATCGCTGTGAAAAATCTGCAAGAGAACCTCGCAACTCTCACCATTTGATCACGCAAAGTGGCAATATCCACGCGAAAGCCCCCGACATATGCACCCAGATCATGGGTGCGCGCGAATCACAAGACTTACGGTCTCCGTTCCCGATTATGGCTCTAAATGGAATCTGTAGACGTCTGCAGTCTGCAAATGTCTAAGACAACAGACGTCATCCAAGAGATTATCAAGGTAAAAGAGTGAATTCCGCATATAGGTCCTTTAATTAAGGTAATCCCTCTTAAGTTTTTTTAGAGAGCTTAAAGTGGCATGGTACTGTGACCAAAAATCAATTCTAATCTTTCTTTGTATTTCAAAATTATGTAACTGAACCACTAAGTGACCGAAGTTTTAAGCCTTCATTTCCAAAAGACACCTGTTTATTTTGACTGAAATTTTTTAAATTAATGGTCCGCCAGTACTAACTTTAAAATCTTGAGAGAACTAGATCGAGGATAGGAATGCCTGCACACTCCTTAATTAATTTATAAATTAACTAAGATAGTACGCGCGCTCTGATTAGCCGAGAGGCGTCTTTGCATGAGAGTGTATAAACATGGTTGTTATTTTCATTTTCTAAAAGTTCGTCTCGTCGTTTGCATAACTCTCTCAAATTCTCTTAACCCCTCTCGTGTTTATATCAGAATATGCAAACACGGAAAACGTTTTCTATTGCTTAAATGTAACACAGAAGTTTCGAGCTTTCATAGTTCTCAACTCTTGTTTTGCATGTACAATAAGCTGCGTTTACACTTTGCAGTTTTAAGCTTGTGAGTTTTTGACGTCATCTTATCCTCAATCCAACCCTCTGAGGTCCAATCGGTCAGTCTTGAGCGCGTGTAATATTGCAGGTTTCGTTCCTTTGGGAGGATCCGGATCAGGATTTATAATCCACGATCACTCGGATCATGGTGTACCAAGGAACGGGACTTTGGGTTGTTTGTTACCATGACAGTGAGCGCGAATGTATTGCTGCGCGGGTGTCAGCAGAATGCAAGAAGTTGCTATAACAAACAAACAAATTAATAGCCAGTACTAGTAATAATATCTCAAGCGATGTTGTTACAAAACAAGAGCTTCCATCATGGAGGTTGTATGCACGTATTCCCTGGAGTTATACGACAATTTCGTGGGAAGAAACACGCTGTGGGTAAAATGTAAGAAACTGATGCAAATTCCCCAAGTGACCGGCCTAGCTAGTCCTACTTGCCCTTGAATATGATAAACGGAATACCTTAATATATTAAAAGCTATACCAGTTTCACCGTATCAAAGCATTGGCAGTCATGCTAATTTGTTTTGTTCAAGAAAACAATGTATTACAGTTCAAAGCTTTTCATTTTTGTAGCTTTAATTTGTTTTTTTTAAATGCGTTACAATAATCTAATTTAGATGTCACAAATATTACCTCAGCAAGTGGTGCAGTGTATATAATAAATGGAGTACAGGGCCCAATACCAATCCTTGAGGAACTCCCGGCATGCACTGAAAGATCTCGCACTGTATAGTTTGCCTTATCAGTGATATTAACAAACTGAGTCCTATTGGAAAGATGAGAATTAAACCACTGCAAAACAGTTCCTGTGATGCCAAATGCGTTTCGCAGTTGTGCCAACAATAGTGAATGATTAACAGTGTCAAAAGCTGCTGATAGACACTCTCGCCCTTTTTTTATCCAGTGATAACATTATGTCATTTGTAACAGTAAGAAGTGCCGTCTCTGTGCTATGGAAAATCTTAAAGAAATCATTACGAATGCAGTCAATCTTAGCACTGAAGAAATCTGTAAAACCATTCGCAAGTTCTTGATCGCAATTTGCAAACGGATATCTTTTTTCCATATTTCTTTGTAAACATTTTGTTAACAGTTCTAAAAAGTAATTTACTATCAAAGTATTGATCCTTATCCTCAATGATTGTTGAGTAATACTGCTCTTTAACCTTGTATAGCATTGTATTCACAACATTGTATTGGTCAACATATTTCCTTTGTCTCTCTCCAAACCAGAAGAACGCCATTTACGCTCTAACATACGCCTCTTCCTTTTCTGATTAGCAATCTCCTCATTATATCAAGGAGCATTGGGTCGAACAACAATAGTGCGAGATTTCACAGGAGCTATTTTATCCATAGCCTTACACAGCACCTCATCATAACAAGCCAAACGATTCAATCATCTTCTTAACTGCATCAAAATCAAAACCATTCATGATCAGTTTACGAGAAACAACAGTCTTTCTTGCATTCAGTGGTTTTGTAAGTTCAGATTGAAATGAATTGCCTTATGGTCTGAGATAAACTGTTCCATAACTGTAACATTCTTCAGATTATAACCAAATCCAGTATATGACCACGTTTATGGGTGGGGACACACACATGTTCCTTTAAATTCAACAAATCTAGTAGATCTCCAAAGCTTGTCGCGTCGCCATTATTCTTGTCATCCATATGAAAATTAAAATCTCCAAGTATTAAAAGCTCTTCCGGGAAAACAAAAGTCTCTTGCAAGAGACTTAAGAAGTCCCCCACTGAAAAAACCTTGACTGACGTACCCTACCCGGGACGGTAGACTACAATTGCTTTCAAACTCTTACGAGCCACAAAAGTAATATGGATGCATTCAATTTTTTCAATTGACTTAAAAGAATGCCCGCAAAGCATTACTTTTGTACTAATACCTTGCTTGTAAAGGATGCCTACACCGCCTCCACTACCAATCGATCTTGGAGTATGCAGGAGACGATAACCATGCACATAGGACAAAGCTCCCCAATAACATCACAACCATCCATATGCAACCATGTTTCCATAATTCCAAGCGAATCCACATTGTAATCCACAACAAAAGTCAAAATCTTTAATAATAAGAGTTTTGTTGCAAACTGATTTTTAAAAGCGTTGATGAGGCATGAAATAAATTTCTATTAAACGATGAGTTGCATGACGATTAGTTCATTTCTACTGTTTAAGGAGCTAATTTCAGGATGGCAGATTATAAATATAAAAAATTTTTCGTTTAGGGCGCAAGTTGCATCATTTAGTGGTCCTTTAACTGCCAAATGTTCTATAGCGTTTTTCTTATTCGCGTTGCGGAATGAGCTAGTGTGGTTGATGTAGCGGACTTTAAATGTGTTTTCCGTAAGGCCAATATAAGTTAGTTTCTGTTCCGTTTGTGTCATCTCTTCTGACTGTTGCTTGGCATTTTTCACTTGGCAGTTGCAATCTAATTTTAATGTTTTTTTAAGTCTTGATGTTCATAATTTATTTATCCTACGATTCACGATATTCAATTCTTTTCCCTTTTAAATCGTCATTAACTAAATTATGCTATAATATTTTGTGTAGTAACTGTATTTACCGTTATATTTTTGGTAATAGATAATTATAATTATTGTAAACCTATAAAAAGGTATCTTCAACAAACTATAAAATGATTGATTGTGTATACATTTATCTGTAAGCCACTTTCTCTGTGAATATTTGGAATATGGGGAAATTAAAAAAATATTTGGAATCATTGGTTTTATCAGGGGATTTGTGAAATGTGTGTTGATCAGTGCACCTATGTCCAAATTTGGAGTGGTCTCCAGAAATTAGACTTTGATCTAGCCGCTTACGTCATGGCTCTCAAGCAACATAATTTTTTCAAGAACTAAACTTCTTCGGCGCAGAGTTGTTGCCCCAACCTGCAACTCTTAATATAAAAAATCAAACAAGTATATTTTGTTACTCATGTTCAAAATCATTGCGAAATGTTATCTAATTAACATTTGGGCTAAAGGATTAGACATGGGGAAATTAAAGTTTTCAGTTTTACGAAGTCCTTGGTTTATGACGCGCACCTCAACATATTAGTCACATGTTTTAATTCATCGATCCCCGAAATACACCAAGTTTTAAATACGTCAATTACCCTGGTCAATTACATATCAAGGCATTTTATATTGACGGTTTATCTGAAGTAAAACACACTAACTTTTGAGATGTCGTCTTTTTAAAGTAATCTCGCTATTGCTTGCGAAGCTAGTCATATTGGTTCAGTTCTTAAACAAGTCAATTGCTATCTCAGTCATTTTTTTATTAGAATGCTAAAAATTATCTGAAGGACAGCCGTCGTAGAGAAGCGATCGCGTCGATTTTTAGTCAAGTTTGCTGAAAAAATATAATTTGTCAGGAGTCAACTAAAATCAACTAGTGTAAAACATATTCTGCACTCGAGTAGAGCCGGCCAAAGAAAAATTCCGCTTAATTTGTACAATCAATTCAAGCGCGACATTTTTCTAAACTTTGTTTTGATATTAAAATCAAATTATCCGTCTAAATATCAGTCACGAGCCAAGTAAGGTCAAGCCTCGCTCCGGGTCAGCTGTTCATTTCTCAGAAAAACAACCTTAAATAAGAAGTTTCTTTTTAAAATACGTTTGGTTAAATAATCAAAAAATTCTACCACAAACATTTGATGCTAGATTTCCTCCGACAGCAAATTAAAATTACGTCACTCCAAATCAATAGTTGATAACTTGAAGGGAAAATACCTTGTGTGATTTAACATTATCCGAAGATGGCTTTCGCCATGACAACGGAAATAATTTAAAACAAAATCAAAAAATGGAATGGCTTCTCGTTTTGACTTTTTGCTTGTGTAACTTAATAATGTTGTTTTTTTTCATTTCGATTGATTATGAGACAGTTTTTTCTTCATCTAGCATGTGTTACTACGTTCTTAGAAAAATCTAGTCCAAATGACCTACCTTTTGAACTGCCTTTGATAAATGAGATGGGCTATTCCCTTGCTAAGCCAATCAGTTAAGACTTCCTCTTTAATATGTTATAAATATACCGAATTTAATTTAATTTAATTCATTGAAACGAGAACCGGGAAACTTGTGTGGTTCGATCATTGCTAAGGACATGCAATCCAAGAAAAGAAGTTATTTTGAAGAAAAAATCAAACAAAAGATGCCCTTTCCTATCGCGCGATCAGTAAGTCACAGCGTAATCGTAATTCCTTTAAAGGGGTTATTTTGATAATTCATTTTGTGTGTGACATTCAGTTTCTCTCGAGTCGCATCAATTGATTCAGTATCGTACTTCAATCTTTGAAGTTCTATATTAGAAATACAGTTAGATTAGTTAATAATTTAATGTTGTTGCAGATTTTGTTTTGGAACTGAAAC
>JAOTRI020135092.1:0-21485 GCA_028564885.2 Zoanthus sanctaehelenae
TAACTCCGGTAAAGAAGTATCATGAACCCAGAATCTCTTCAAAGCGACGCGACGCTTGCATTTTATGCTTGTTGTCTGGACAACCTAAACAATCTCTTTCCCAGTGCTCCGCAAACTAAAACTATCTTTAAATAATGTTTTAAAAATAGGAAAAGATAAGCAATTTGTTGCAGGCCTCTCGAAAATTGTAACTTTTATCGTTCCAGATATTATGACCATTTTCTATTAGAATCTATAGACATAAGTTGCTAAACATTGCAGTTTGCTCAAGAGAAATAGTGACTTCAATTAGGGTCATAAAATAGATTCTATCGCAACCGAGCTATTTTTAAAGCAAGCTAAAAATCGTTAATCAAGAGCACGGCTGCCACCGCTCTCACAATGTTTTATACAGTAATCGGATGAAAAATGAAGAGACTTTGAAGCGGCATGCTTCGGTAAACAAAAAGGAAAAACATTGTTTTTGCTCTGAAATGATGGCCTTTTACCAGTCAACAAAAATGATAAAAAAAATGATAATAAAGACTCTATTTAGGTGTCGAGTCGTCTTCCATGTGTACCAGTCTAATATGGATGGGGACCATTCACATGACAACTCACACACACATTGACACAGATGTCTCTCCCTACGGTTTAACGTTCTTATCCGAGAAGACGTGACAGTCTAACTTTTTGCAGATGCAAAGTCAGTACCATCTCCTCCATTATTTGAAGGCCCCGAGTGATGGTCCCACTGAATTTGAACCCGAGCCTCCCACATACTAGCACCTTAAAAACAGACAAGGGAAAATGATCTTGTGCTTTCTTTCGCAGTCATTGCTTACAGTTACTTCGTTGCTGAAGTCTAAACTTCTGTATATTGTGCTTAGCTCTCCACACCTTCCCGCCATTTTCATTAAAATTTTCTTTTCGCTCTAAGTTTAACATTAGATCAAGGAACTTATGGGGACGTCTGAGGAAATAGTCTAAAACTAATAAATAATTTTAGTTGAAGCCAATATCCTAGCCAACCCCCTGAGTGTCCCTTTCTGTCCCCTCATTTTCTCTTGAACCAGACTAGCCACCACAGCTGTTATAAATATCTTTGTACCAAGGCTTATTTCAAAGGCGTAGAGGTGATAGTGAAATGAACCTGGGTACCATGCTGGTAGCACCGGTTCACAATGGACATGAACTGCGTACCGGTCGCAAAATAAACTTTAAAACAATTGTTTCAACATTTCATCATAAACAGTTTTTCTTTTTGGTTGGTGTTTTTGTAGTATTGAGATCTGGTTATTAAATTTTTTACTTGCCATAAAAGTTCAGTTATGACAAGAAACATTTCGGCAAATTCCCAGTCGCATCAAATCGTGGCGTGGCGTCATTTCTTGTGACGAGTTGTCCACGTTGCGTCAGCCGTTCAGACTTTCCCGCCATTAGACTTAGAAGATCGGCCGGTATCGGCCTGGTAGTATAAATGAAACTAGTTTATATGGAACCAAACGTGTATAAAAAAAATTAATATAAAATTATATATTCCAGAAACAAAATGATAAATGCCCAGTTGCAAAATATATAAAAACGCTGGCGCAACAGGACACACTAATTAAGTCAATATGCCTTGGTTCAGCGGTGAATCTAAAAAGCGGGAGTTGCAAAACTGATTACGCTGCAAAAATTACGAACCAATGTACATAAATTATTTCAATTACCTGCCATATCAACTTCGAAACCGTCCGTAATCTACCAGCTGAAATGATTATTTATCTTTTCCCAGGAGAAGCGGTCAGTTTTATTCAAAATAAAGGATATTGGAAGAAATAAAAATGTACATATCCGCTTTCAAGCCAACACAATGCCGCCGTCCTATACATGATAACTAACATTTTCAAAAACATAAAAGCAGGTCAACCAGAACATTTTTCGATTGTTTTTAGACTTTTTTACAAAATTTGTGTTCAATTAGCCTCTTAGATATGGAAATTTTAGTTCATAAAACACAGAAACAACATCTTAAGACAACAGTAAATTGATATGGAACCCACCATAGCATCAAGCAGTCAGCATTGATATTGCCTTCATCAGCGAGACGAGTGTTATTTAAATTGTTTAAACCAAGACAAATCAAACAGTCCTAAAACAATGCTGACAAACACTGAGACAGCCAAACAGGCAAGGGTCACGATACTGATGTAACACGGAGGCCATAAAGAGTTTAACTTTGAGAAAAAATACACGCAACAACTGTTAGCATTGTAATAATCTTGCGTTTTGCAAATAATAAATCTTATCTACATCACAGCAACTTTTTTTCAATATTAAATTCTCTGAGTACTAAAGTTGAAAATAACCAGACTAGTACATCTATCAATTTTCGTGATTATCGCGTTATTCAATTTTAGCAGTTTAAATAGATTAGAAAATAATACTTCCAATATAGCTTTAAACATTACACGAAGAGCACAAAAAGCTCTTGATAGATACATATTTACACTGTTGATTCCATCGGAATTAATATATTTACAAAAATACTCAATTCAATAAGAGAACAATGTATTTGATCAATTTAACAGCGTGCGAATTGCTGTAGTGAGTAGTCTTGGCAGAAAAAGCCACAAAGGTGGCATGCCATTAATTTCTCATTCCGCTCAATTAACCCAGGAGTGAACGTTTCAAAAGGCCTCGTCGGCTAATAAATTTTTACTAACCGTGAAAAGCCAAGTTTTACTGCTCACTTTCATGAGAAGCCGCAACTATTTTCACGCTGTTGTTGTTGTTGAATTTTCTTGCCGTTGTACATGTACAATCTGTGTCCTTTATTCATATATGTCCGAACTGTCATCCATCCAAACAAGCATAAACTTCGCCTCAACCATACTGGTTGTTTCGAACCAAGTATCGAAAATTAAGTCGGTCACCGATCTCCCTTAAAGCCTGGCCAACTTCACGAGGCGTAACATTATTATTATTATCTTGCAAAGCTCCTAAAGATTGGTTTTCATGCGTCACAGATTCTGTGGCTTGGCTCAAGTTCATGCGATGAGCAGTTGATTGCGATCGTACTCGATTTTGATTGTTTGCATCGGAGCTCAAGTTCATAACTATAGATCTTGAAATATCCGTTGCAGGAATATCTGTTGATGAGAGGCTGTTCATTTTCATTTCCCCGTTTGGGGACAAGTGAATTGATTTCAGTTCTGGCAACTGAACTTATAAATACTTAAATTGTCGTAGTTCTTTGACAGGCACGAAGCGGGGACAAGATCGCGAAGAGAAATGGCGTTTTGCAATGCACAACCTGTAAAGGTATTCACTTTCTCTAGGTTTCCTTCCAAATCGTCGTATAAACTTCAATGAAATCCAATCAAGATAAATGTTATCTTAAACGTTGACTCTTCCGTTCAAAACAAGAGTAGAACACTTGAAAATATTGCAACCTGCCGCTTCTTTCAAAACTTCCTTGGGAGACACAATGCAATGGTTCAATCTGAAAATTTGGACGCGTTCCAGCGAACTAGCAGTGTTTTGATTTAGGATTTTCTACAAAGGGTAGTTCTCCTGCAACCAACGAGTTGTTTTTCGTTTTTTTATCCCGTTAGAGAAATAGGAGAGTCAAAATATAAAATAATTTTCCGGTTGTTATCAACCCCTTTCAAACTAGCCGGGCTCGCATCTATGTTGTTTGTTTCTATTCGTTCGATGAAATTTTTCGGCTTGAAAAATGTGCACTAAAAATAGAGCTGACGAGAGCAATTTTTGGACCAATGAGATACCTTGGTACTCATCTGTTGCCTAGGACATGACCAGACTTGTAAATCAGGTTATATTTTGGCTATGAAACGTTCATCAGAAGCCTACCGTTATTACACGTGACGACAACAGTGGCATCCACCAATCAAAAATTTGAAAGAAATTCGATTTCAAAAATAGTTTAAATGTTCAGTGGGCCCTCGGTTTTTTCTTCTTGAAATGTTGAGTTTTTGCTGTCGTTGTTGAATTGGTAGGTTTTGAACTCTTATTGATTTCGTATACGAACTCATTTCAACTCTTTGAATTCTAGTCTTGGTTTTGTTTATATCAGCTCATCTTGATTTTCTATTTTTGTCCTATCAACTCCAAAGGAAGGAAAGTTGGACAGAACAGTTTTCCGCGATTTGATGAGACTTAATGGACAAGACATTTTCGAGTTGCCCAGTTGTTTGTTATCATTTAAGTTCTGAATGTGTACAGCTAACTACTTAGACGAATTGGTTGACCGAAATTTGAACATTCCATGGAATATAACTCCAAAAAACTGAATAAAAACGATTTGTCTGAGCTGGCAAGACAGTCTGAACTCCTCGCAAAGGATTTCATTTGTTATCGGTTAGGAAAGAGCTCGAAGCCTTTTAATCAAACAGCAGCAACGCTACGTAGACTCGCAGATGATATAGAAATACAGTATCCATCCCTTCTGAGTCACCTGTGCCAAAAACTAAACATTTCTCGGAACACGGCATATAAAACTTTTGAAGAAATTGCTAGTGAAGTTTTTGCAGATGGAGTTAACTGGGGTAGAATTGTGGCATTGTATGCTTTTGGGGGCAAACTGGCGGTTTATTGTGACCAACACAATATGAGAGAGTTGGTAGATTCAGTTATCGATTGGGTTGGCAAATTTATTGGAGGACTGAGCGCCTGGATCGAAAAGGAAGGTGGTTGGGTAAGCGAACAATTTTGTTTTAATATCTTTTTCTATTTTTTTTATTTATTATGGAATATTTCCGTGTGTGCTTCTTTTTAGTTGTGAAAATTTTTTCGCATGCTTTGGTTGACAACTGATTACTAGTGATCGCACAAAGCCCCCTTAATTTTTGTTACAAGGCACATTTAAATCTTAACTGCCCGACTCTTTTCTACTTTTCAAAATAATACATCGCTGATATACGATTCAGCCAAAAAATCATGAAAAAAAGAGATTCTTTAAAAATTTTGCTTTCGGTTGAAACATGTATTGGAAAGGTGATTCATCAGGTCTTATTTAACACCTTGCTCATCCGTCTAAATTTTACAGCAACATAAACCACCATCAATAAATGCTCGATTTTTTTGTGTTCAGTATTTTTTAACGAAACAGTAAAATAGGTAAAGCTTTTTTTAAATACAAATGTTTTTCATCTGCAAATTCCAAGAAATATAGAAATTTTTTACGTAACTATGTACCTTTAGCCAGGGGCAGGATTAATGTCTTACCAGCTCACCACAAAGCCCGTTTTTATTATCATTTACACTCAACTCTTAGCTTAACGCTATATACATATATTTCTAATCGGGTAAAAATAGTAGAACCAGATATTTATTCGTGCCATGTAAATTTCTGAATTTTACCTATGAATATATATAGATTGATTGATACATACTTTTATTGTAAAATTTTATGGAGTATATATACATATAAAACTTATTTAATTTTAAGAGACTTTTCTTCATTCTTTGGAGTTTGTGTTGGTAGAATCAGTCATAGTGACTCAGCATGCTTGAACAGATGGTAGAGAATAAATTATGTTTTTTGAAAAAATGTTAAGTGAATAATTAAGATAGTTTTCAAATTCTGAAGATCAATTACATGGATATAAATAGCCACTAATATACAGTATTCGTGGATATTTTTGACAATGTTTCAATAAAAGCTAAAAAAGCTATATTATTCAAAAATTTATGACAGAAACTATATTGAGATTGTGTTTATTTATAAAATTATCCAAAACTGGTATTTTTAGCTACATAGCTATGTGTCATTTGTGATTTTGGATGAGAAAAACATCTAAATAATTTAAAACATGTCCATTTAAGGTTACCAATTGACAATGTTTGGCTAGTCTGTACCTGGTGGGGCAACTAAGCTGTAACATGATCAGAATACATTTCTTTTCCTGTTATTGTTACAGAAAGTTCTTCATTTTCTACTATATACTCAATGTTTTAATTGAGTTTTTGATGGTGATTACTGCATGCTTTTTATTTTATTTTTTTGCTTAAATACTCTTGCACAAAGTTGTGTAGGAACATGTATAAACATAGACTTATGTAACGAAAGACTACACTTTATATCAGTTCTTTAAGTGTTTGTTGTGTAATAATAATAATAATTATAATAATTTGTATAAATTATGCTGTATGTAATATTTGAAAATGAGTTTGTCGTGATTAGATGTTTCCAAAAGACACAGCAGGTTTTCCTTTTAAAAAATAAAGGAATCATTTGTACACTGCAGATTTTAAAGTGATAATGTTGAGTTAAGGCAGGGATTTAGAATCCACTCGCCTAATTGCCAGTGGCAAGCAAAACTTGCCGCAAGTGAGTGAATTTGCTTGAAAATTAAAATTATATTTTGTTTGCTGCTCTGGTGAGTAAAAATCTGAGCTAAAGTTAAACTTGCACTTATTTTTCTGACTTATATTCCAATAGTACTTTAGTGAGTGAATGATACAATCTTGACAGTCCAGTCTGAGTTAAAAAATTCGGTCATATTGCTGTGTAACCAGATCTGGATTTATAGAATATAAGAATTTATTGTAAATCTTTGCTTTATAGCTAGTTTAATTTATCAATTCATATAATGGAAGTTTGAAATTCAAGTGAAAAAAAAGAAAAACAGCAAGCAACTATAAAATATGAGAGAAACAAACTATTTATCCACAAAATTAAAGCTGTCATGATCATTGAAAAACAAATTGTACATGCATTGATTCAGAGTAAGAGTCCGACTAGCTATAGGACTAATGTGAATGATGAAGGGATAATTTTGAATAAGCAATCTATTTCATTGAATTATACCTGGCCGTATACTGAGGCCAAGTACGATTTTTGACTTTGTATTACATATAAACATGTAGTGCTCTAGCTCATCACAGATTTAAGAATTGAAGTCGTTTTTTTTACTACAAAAAGTGTCATGGTTGATTTTATATGAAATTATATCATTTGATATTAATGAAATGGTGTAACTCTTCTTGGTCACTGTTGCATATATCTTAGTTTGTTAACCTGGCAAGGTTATTTCCTCTACTACATGACCCAGGATCGATATATGAAAATTTTAGTATGCAAAAAGTTGGCTCCTAGATATTTTGGGACTTCCTATGAAAATTTCGTCACGAACCAGGCTGCAGTCTACCTCCCAAAAACTCTTAACTTAATCCCTGCAAAGGCTCTGCTTATGTACAGTTCAACAAATGGACCACAGGGATATGATTTTAATTTTTATTAATTGCACTGCTGTTTTTTATCTAGATATAATTTTCATATAAGATCAATTGCTTTGACAGACTGTGAAATGCATTTACCAGCATTCTGAAGGACATAAACCAAAAGATTTCACTGTGGCACCCACCATGTGATGCCTTTAGGAAACACTGATTATAAGTATATTTTGGCCTCCCAATTTAAAAAACGATGCACAGTCATAGCTACATAGTTCTTGCATAGCTAGGTATGATGTAATTAAAATGTAATTAATTGATTTTAGTAGGAGAGTAGGAGTGTTGGTCTGAAGAAGGAGGATGCAATGAATCGAGTGAGATGGAGAGTGGGAGTGGTAGAGATTGTTGGCAGAGTGCGGTAAATCCGCCCACCTTTGTTTACGGGGATAAAACCAGATCAAAACTGGATTGATGATGATGATGAGCTAGGTACGGTGTAATTAAAATGTAATTAATTGATTTTAGCTTGGTATAGTGTAACTTTTAATTTTCATGCAAAATTGAATTTAAATTAATTAGATTTTAAATTGTAACACTAGTTTTATAGATGCAGGGCCCCTCTGGAGACCAGTCTTAGGACTGAATGGGACACCCTGTGAAAATTTAGTTTCTATCTATCAAACTATACTGTACTAACAACACTTGACACAGATATAAATTGCCAGTTTTTCTATTAACATGATGTAAATTTTTTTAGTTTGTTGTTCATAACAACCATAGTACTAACTATGAAAGCCTAGTTATATATTGGCTACTAAATAATATCAAGTTTATATTATGAATAGTAGTGTTTAAGTTTTAAATTTTTACCAAAATTCTTTTTCTCAGATTTTTGCCATTTTTGTCAGACATTAAATTTTTCTCAGCAGATTCAGTTCTGTTTGACATGAAACATAATCTTTAATTTGTAACACCAACAGCTAATTGAATAATGTTGATGTAGACCATGCATGTTATTGATTTTTGCATCTGCTTGAACTTTGTATAATTTTAGGGACTTGCTTTTGTTATGAAGAAGTGATTCTTTGTTTTTCAAAGCTATAAACAGTTTGCAGTTTTGAATTTTCTATAGCCACATCATGCATGATCACCAGCTGGAATTTAGTTGTTAGAAACTTTCAATCTTGCAATTTTAGATTTTGGCAAATAAAAAAAAAAATGATTTAACTTGTGGATTTTATGAAAAAAAACCCCATCTAAATGGGTAGAAAACCATGCTTTCATGTGAGGTTTTTACACAACATCATTCAACATTTATTATATACAAATGGATAGGTTGTAAAATAAAAGGGTGTAAAGAATATTATAATTTTATTACATTTAAAGTAACTAGATTTTTACAAAGAACCTTTAATTTAGTCATCTTTTTATTTAAAAATAATTCATGTGTAGCATCTGTCTGTTGTACTATGGATGAACACGGGAAGTTGGGAGAGCATGAGAGAAGTGGTATCAATAGAGTATATAACCTGTAATATTTTGTGGTATTACTGACTCAAAATTTCAGTTTGCACACTTCTAATTATATATTAATATAGATAATGATAACTACTATTATCATTATCAAGGGGGACAGGGGATGGCCACCCTCCAAAAAATAATATTGGGTGGACACCGCCCCCCAAAAAATCATATCGAAGCCTTTAATTATTTACTTTGTGATCCTTCTACCAAAATCTACAAATACTGGCAGAGAATATGTGGGTGCTGAAGAAAGTCATAGAAAAAACTGTAATTTAGGCGTTAAACTTAGCTTGAGGTAAAACCAACATTTATGTCTCAAAATGCCGAAAATAGTGTCACCTACAGTAGGTTTCTCACTTGGTGCTGGATGCTTTCGGCATCCGAAATCTTTCCCCTGATTGAAGATTGCTGCTGCTGCCTCTGATTATGGTCTTTTTTCTTAAAGAATTAGTGTTATAATATATAATGCAACAGTTACCAGTGGATTTAATTTCAAAGCCAATAAATCATTTTCTTTCAATGCTTACATGTATTAAGTTTTTGTACTGCTATATAATAAGTTTAAAAAATGAATATAATTATCTTGACTTCATTCTGTTATCCCGTTAGAAACAGGGGAACCTGTATGGTAAGGAGGGACACAGTGTAAACATAGATTCATCTGTTGTCTTTACTTCATTCTGTAACCCTTTTAGAAACACTGGAATGTATGGTAATGAGGAAAAATTGTAAACATATAGATTCACCTATTATCTTGACTTCATTCTGTAACCCCGTTAGAAATAGGGGAACGTATGATAATGAGAGAAAAAGTGTAAAGATAGATTCACTTATTATCTGTAACCCCGTTAGAAACTTTGGATTGCATGGTAATGATAATAATAATAATAATAATAATAATAATAATAATAATATTAATAATAATATTAATAATAATAATAATTATAATTATAATAATAATAATACATAATCCTAACAACAACAAAATTTAAATCAATTGCTGGGATTTAGATAAAGGTCGAACAAACAACTCGATGTTGCGACTGTATCACACAGTGTTCATCAGGCAACTAACAACTTCTCGCGTGAAGGGGGAGGAGGGGGGATCACGTGACAGGTGGCTGTCAATCAACTTCACTGCTCTGTCCCATAAGTGCAACAATACGTGTCTGAGCCCCCCTTATTGAGAGAGGGGTTTTTAACCTTCTCCCAAAAGGCTTCTTTTACTCCCCTCCTGTGCCACTGCTCCTACCTGTCAAGAACCACTACGTTTTCCAAGCTGAAGGCATGACCAGCGGATTTCAGATGGGTCTACACCGCTGAGGCTTGGGCTGGATTACAGCTTGGTCTTCGATGTGGTTCATCCTAGCGCCCAGGGCGTGCTTGGTTTGTCCAACATTGCATTCTTAACAGTCCTTGGCCGCATACCTCACTCCATATACAACGTTAGCTTGTTTCTCTTTGGGTATCCTGTCCTTAACCCTTACGAGTTTTTGTCTCATGATATTCCAAGGCTTGTTGCAGCTAGAGATGCCATGGGTCTTAAATGCATTTTTGATTTTTTTCGAAATTCGTGCAACATACGGGATAGTGACGCTCGCTCTCACCGTCTGCTCGTCCCCCCTTTTCTTCCTCTCCACGCTATTAGCACCCCGTCTGTCCCCGATCCCCGCCTTTTGGAAAGCCCATTCTGGATAGCCACAATTGCGCAAAGATCTTTTAATGTGTTCCTTTTCCTTTTTTTTGCTCATTTATTTCACTGATGACTGTGTTGGCTCTGTGCTCCAGGGTCCTGATGACCCCGAGTTTGTGAATCAAAGGGTGATGTGAATCAAATTGCAGATAATGATCAGTGTGAGTTGGTTTGCGATACACTGATGTTGACAAAGACCCATCTTCTTTGAGGGAGACAAGGCAGTTGAGGAAAGGCAAGGAGTTACTAATGAGGTTTTCCTGTGTAAATTTGATGTTAGGGTCAAGACTATTGAAGTGTCCAGACTCTTCACTCTCTTGGACTACAAAAGTATCGTCTACATAGTGGAGCCATAACTTAGGGCGAGTGCCACGATAGCTGCTCAACGCAGTTACCTCAAAGGCTTCTATGCATAAGTTGGCTACATAATCTTATACAGCGCAACGCTTTTCAAAGATCCAGCGGCGCTTTGAACTATGATAGTTAAAAACTTATAAAATTAGAAAAATAGCATCAAAACTTATATAACTAAACTACAGCTGCCTGAAAAAATGGGTTTTCAATTTAATAATTTGTACTCATCCCCGCTTCAAAGTACAGAAGCAGCGCAGCTCAATGAGGTCGGACCAAAATCATATATATATAGGCGCCCCTGGCTGCCGCTATACGGACCATGACCTCAGAGCACAGCGTCAAGGAGGGAGAAAAACCGGATTACCCAGAGAAAAAACCCTTGGAGTCAGACATGCGGATCCCTGGTCGTAGAGGTGGGAAGCGCGTGTGATGACCACTACGCCAACCTGACTCCCCTTGAACGTCACTTGGCAATCCGTATGTCTAACATAACCCGGCAAGGCATTCCATAATGTGTTAACCCTGTGAGAGAATGCTCATGTTGTAATCCGTATGTCTAATATAACCCGGCAAGGCATTCCATAATGTTGTAACCCTGTGAGAGAATGCTCATGTTGTAATCCGTATGTCTAATATAACCCGGCAAGGCGTTCCATAATGTGTTAACCCTGTGAGAGAATGCTCATGAGGCAATCCGTTTGTGTAATATAACCCGGCAAGGCGTTCCATAATGTGTTAACCCTGTGAGAGAATGCTCATGAGGTAATCCGTATGTCTAACATAACCCGGCAAGGCATTCCATAATGTTGTAACCCTGTGAGAGAATGCTCATGAGGTAAAATGTGTCAGCATAAATTCACTTAATATGTTTTAGTTGTTTTTTAAGCAGCCTGAAAAGATAATGATGGCAATGTGCATCCAAGTGACCGACTGATACAATTGTTTGATTAATGGGAGAGTTACTGATTTTTATCTTCTAACTTTTACAGGAGGGCTTAGAAAGAACGTTTTGTGATCGACAAAATGACGGGAACTGGTGGAAAGGTGTTTTCTTCACAACTCTAGGAATTGGGACTTTGGCGGCTTTGATGTATCACAGATAATCAGGAATGTATGAACACTGTATTAGTTAGATGAAACAAGAGCAATATTTGGCCTGTATTTATGTACACTAGGAAGCATAAATTTGACTTTGCAATTGAAAGTAAATATAATTTTTGCCCTTTGCGTTTTATTCACCATAGTCTTAAAATACCGATAGAAAGATGTTTACAAGATCTGTGTCTGGATAAACTGTACAGTAATTGGACATGGGACCAAGAACAAGGAACATTGTGGCAATATTTTATTGCTTTCAAGTCTTAGCAATTTTGTTAAGTAACACGTCACTGTTGCAATGCGTTCACGCATTGTTTGAAGTCAAGTAAAAACTCACTTGAATTTTAAGGGTTTCCAATTTTCTTAACATATTACACGCAATTTTTAATAGAAAGTTGCGCGATTACCGTGCTGAACTAACTTTCATACGTTACCTACACGTATATGGCGGCCCAACGGGTTCATGATTCTAAAGCTCCTGATATAGAACAGGGTATCCATTTCAAAAGCGTTTTCTAGAACTGGGCATAATATTTCGAAAGCTTCAGTGTTCTAAGTAAGGAACCATTTGAAATTATTCAAGGACAGCTTGGCGGCCCAACTGGTTCGCGATTCTAAAGCTCCTGATATAGAACATTAATCTTTCTCACACGATGCGCAACAAACTATATTCTCCTCTACGTCTGATCCAATGGCGGGCAACTGTGCTATCGAGCCATCCATACACGTTACCGGCCGGGAATCCGCTTAGAGCTTCGCGTACATTGGACAGTAAATTTGTTGCCATGTGCACCTTTACCAGCTCTAAGCGTGGTATTGTCATTCCCATCTTCGCCAGTCGTGCTTTTGCAGTTACGAGACCCGATGTTACGCCAGATGGCTGTACAACAACTGCATGCACAGTGGCTGACACGCCTTTAGTGCTTGCATCGCCAAAAGCATGCAATTCGATCTCTCGAATTTCCTCTCTTTGTTGAGCCAACGATCTCGGGATTGTCACTTCACGAGGTAATTCGTTCACATATTTAGACCAGTGAATTGCAAGATTACTGATCAGCGGTGCATCCCTTTAATGTTAAAGGGGAAACAAATCCCAAGGGATCATAGATTTGCGCGAGTTTCCGTAGAATTTCTCGCTTAGTTGCAGCAGTATTTTCCTGTGACAGGTTTATACTGATTTTGTCCGTGGACTTATTCCACGGTAATCCAAAAAGAGCGCTGGCTCCCCCACTTGACCGTTTCAATTGCTGTTTCGCAAAGGTCTGTTCACCTTCTATGCACAGCGGTTGCTCCTCTTACTCAGGAGCATGTGAATGCCATTTATGCAGCGTAAATTTTGCATTTTGCATCCCGGTGCTAGCCCCTTTGTTCAGCTGCAGGGCCTGGTTCACTGTGGTACTCCCCGTGATGAGATCATCGATGTAGAGACTTGCGAATCTCGGCCACAAGGTGCGGAGCTTGTTGCCCTCACAGTTCAAAGTGGTGTTTAATAACTCCTCCCAAAAGGAATGGGCTCGAAGTCATGCCAAACAAGGGTCGCGTCAAGCAGAAAGTTTCTATTTCCGCGAGTTTGCTAGACCTCCAGTGGAATCTTAAGACATCTCTGTCTTGGGGTTTTGTTCGGATCTGGAGGAAAGCTTGCTTTAGGTCTCCAGAAAATAGTACCGGGTGAAATCGTGCCCTTACTAGTACCTTCCAAGGCTCATTTTGGAATGGTGGTCCGGGGTTTAGACACTCGTTAAGGAATGGAGCATTGGAATGGGCTCTGGCTGAGGCATCATACACAATTCTTAGTTTTATGCTTTCGGCAGCTTCCCTTATAACTGGCTTATGAGGAATATAGAACTCTGGTCCCTCTAATGGACCGGTGACGCGTTCTATTATGCCTTCTTTGAGCTGGGTTTTAATGACTTTGTCATAGCTCTGAACGAGATTTTTCATCTCAAGTCGTCTCATTAATGCGTTTAGCCTACGGACACTAGCTTTCTTATTGCTTGGGAGTGGGGGATGGTTTCCCTTCCAAGGAAAACACGTCTCGTACCACCCCTCTGGGTCTCGCACTAATTGCTCTTTAAACTCCTTGTGAACCATGCTGGTCATTTTCTGCAAAATCGCTTAAGCCTAGCACATCGAGTCTTCAGAGTTCCTCGTAATCTGACTTTCCCGTTTGGGTAAATAGCAACGTCGTGGATTCAAGATCCTCGGCGCCACCCGCCGTTATGGTCCAGCCAAATTTGGTTCTCTCTGCCACAGGTTCACCTGTTTTTCCAACTTTTGGGCACTGGTTGTTTTAATGGCCATAAACTCACTAGCTCCCAGAATTAGATGAACTGGGAGTTTAGCCTTGTCATTTGCGTCATCAATTTTGACGTCTTTAAGATGACTATATCTGGCAATTAGATGTTCATATTTTGGATTGTCCAAAGTAAGCAGCTCGCGCTTGTCAACTTTTGCACACTTTTGACAATTAGTTTTACTCAGTTAAAGCACAGTTTATTTCTGGCAAGGATTTGTTTCCGCTCAGCAACTGTAACAAGACGCGTGCAATCACTCGTGGTCTGATTATTTTGATCACAATAAACGCACTGACGTCGTCTGTCATCGGCTAGAAAAAAACGTGACTTACCATCCGGCCGTTTCTGTGACGATTGTTTCACATTTGTGTTTGCTTGACTTTCCACTTCCAAATAATTATCACGCCATTGCTTTAATGGAAGAACAAGACGCGTAAGATTCTAATCCTGCCAGCCTTGTTGTCCACGTACCAAATCGGCCTTTATCCCTTTAAGCTTTTCCATTATACTTCTTGTCATGCCGTTGACACGTTCCAGCTTCCCCAGGGTTTCAAGTGACTGCACATTGTATAATAGAGTTCTATAAAAAGTGTTTACTTTGGAAGGCCTTCGATATCCACGCGCACTGTTGGCAAAAGCCATTCCTTAAGAAAACTAAATTTAGTCACCGAGGGCAAATCTGCAGAATCGATTTCTGCTATAAATGTGTTCCAAAATGGAAATCAGTCGGCTGTATTTCCACTGAACTTCGTTACCGATAACTTTTTCAGCTTCGTTGTTGCACCAGGTTTCGTTTTTTGCTAGTTGTCTGTAGATTTCGACATACTCTGATATTTGAGCTATTGTTCAAGAAGCTCTTTCTCACGCTGCAATTCACGTTTTCGCTCTTCTTCTTTGAGAGCAACCATTTGCTCAAACTTAGCCCTTTCAAAATCGAGTAGTTTTTTGCTTTCAATCTCTTGGTGTTTCGTCTTGACGAAATCGTCAGCTTCTCCACTTTTCTTGTCTTCTGCAGCTGCTAATTTCAGTTTTTTTTTTCCGAAATTCTGTTTATTGTGTCACCATTAGCGAGTACTTTTTCCACGTTTTTGGACTACTCGCTAACTTCTTCCTCATTTGTTCCATTGATGAGTTTTACCTCTCCGATTTCTTCTTTTAAATCAAATATGGCCTTGGTTTTTAAGCTGATTGACTCTTCGAGTCTCTTTAGAGCTTGGCAGTTATCTTCGGCTTTTGCTTTGCGATGGATTAGTGTCCCGTCCAGGTAGACTTAAATACTTTCATCCGCCTAACACTACGGAATCCCGAGATAAGCGCCGGCCCCATGGGCTACTAGGCTCGTAAAGGTTGACGGGTTCTAACACATTATTACTGGGAAAACTGATTAACCGAGTACCACTGGTTCTATGAAAATTAAGCATGTTTTGATCACGTGATCTGAATTTTCGACGATTTCTAAACTGTGTATTTTTTAATCACGTAGTCGTAATTTTTAGGTAACGTGGCCTTGTGGCCCATTTCAATTCTTGGAAAACCGGTTTGAGTTATAAGGATCACCCCAAAACGCAGACTGCAGACTGTGCAGACTGAGTACTTTTTTCCGTTTTTATGAGTTACCTTATATTTTTTCTTTTTCTGCTTTTACGTTGATCTTGATTTTCAGTTTCGGGGAACACTTAAAACTTAAATTGTACATTTCTCTTAAAATGCCGACTCATCGAAAGACACTTTTTTGTTTTGGCGCCATCATGATCAGCCACGTTGTAAAATAGTTCATAGTTGTAATAACTCATAAGGAGAATGTCCTTGCTCTAACTAAAGCAATATCTGATGAATGCAGTAGTTTGAGAAACAACAATGCTATTATCACAGGCTTCCCAAACTCTCCTGCTTTTTATGCCTCTACGACATGGTTCTAAAATTTGGTATGAATGACTGTAGTAAATACAGTCAAACCTCGATTGTCTGAAGTCTTTTGGCAGCTCGGTAATTTGCTCAAGTAAGTAATCCAATATCTGAATATTAAGGAGATACAAATGTAAATAAGAGATATATCAAAACCAATCAAGCAATTTACACACCTTTATGAATTTACAAAATACACACTTTATTCACAACAAAAAAAAAGGTTTAAGCATGTTTGAACTTCTGAACAAAGTATTTGGATAATCGTTTAAAAGAATTAATTAATTTGCCCAGTTTGAGCTTCGAGATTTCAAGATGACAACTTATTTTAAAATATCCGTGAAAAAAAAAACGATTAGCATTAGATAACATAGGGTGAAGCGGTTCCGTTCTGCTCGGAATTTTCCGATCGCCTTGTGACGTCATCGTCCGACTGCTTTAACGACATAAACAAATATGGCGCTGAAGTGCTTTATTTTCCTTTCCATTAGTACATAAATTTGTCGGCTGCCAGCTCTGTTGGGACGACTATTCCTCAGTTTGCAGACTGAACGACTGACAAAGCAGTTTTTTGAGGAATGAATGAATGTTTACATGCTTTTACCGTTTTATCTTTGCCTACCGCTTCACTCGATGTTACTTCTTTGTACTGTTGCAGAGGACACTACATAACATAGGGTGAGGAGGATCCGAGCCCAACTGAAAGCAGTCTTCGTTTGGAAAAATATTCCTCATTAATGTTTTGAAGACTCAGAGACTCAAAAGCAGTTGTTTCGATCAATACATGAATTTTCAACAAACTATGTTGAAGATTTTAATAGAGTATAAATTGCATAAGCTTAAGCTTAATTTGATACTAAGGTAATTGTAGTTAAGGCTACATATATAAAGTACATATGTATAAAACATATAAGCTTATTATACTTTTTTAATGGAGGGACTACTTTGTAAAAGCCTGTAATGTTTGCTTGAGTCCCCCTCCCTGTTGTAATTTTAACAGTACATGTAACTATTGGACACTATTTGGCTATATTTGATCGTGGGAAATATATTAAATAACAGCAACAATCAAGCAAAAAAAACTTTGAGTATTTATCTTTTGACAATATTTCACTAAAGCAGCTATAGCTAGTACTTGAAAACTTCGTTTACCAGGAACTACATAATTTTAAAACATTTCCCATTTTCCACATAGCCTAGCTACCTTTGGTTCTTGTTGCCATGAAGTGGACAATAATACTAGTTAATTATAGCATTGTTTGGTAATTGAAAGCACCTAGTGTTAAACATATGTGGCTAGCTTAAAAATTTAATCCTTTTACAGTATTTGATATTATGTACATCATAGGGGTAATTTAACAAAAATATAATTTCACACATGTATTAAATAGAAGAAAAATCATGTTCATTGTGCAGCCAAAAACAATCAGTAATGACTGGCATCTAATTTCTCCGTACAGTATCACTCACTAGTTGTAAAATATAAAGGTCATTAGAATGAAATACACGTAGGGTGACATGTCATAATATCTTTCTTGCAAGTACATGTAAAACCCTAAGGAGAATTATATAGAGAATAGTACCGGTAAATAGAATGTTGAATTGGATCTTGTTGATAATATTTATATATATAGATATATATATATAGCTGGTGCAATAATATATCTTAATTGCATGATCATACTGTTGTATAAAATGATTTGGACATTTCAATCATTGTCCGTCCAGCGAGAAACTCTGTTGAAGTGAACTTTATAACAGTGCGGCTGACCTTCGATGATATATTTATAATGTTCAATGAAATGCAGTGGTGTTAAACATGGTTAATTAATTGCAAATATCAAACTTAAGCAGCAATGCCACTATGTTCTTATTTGTATTTGTATATCTTGCTCCACATAGTGTTGTAATTAATGAGGTAGTTGCTGGGGCTTGAAATAGTCTGGTTAGAAATTATTTGTAATCAATCTCAATCATTATGCTCGCCCTTTTTGTTCACTGTCTTGAAGGAATCTTTTAACCTGTTACTCTAGGTGATCTGATAATGGTTGCTGAAAGAGCAAACTTAAGGTACTCAGTATTATATAACATAGGTGCAGTTTTGATGAAGATGAGATTCGACCCTTGCTTTGTTTGTTTAGCAGTTTGGACACTTCCACTGTATTCTGGAATTGATTTCCCTCTTGGGTATTGAGGTGCACTCAAGATGGTACCAGCCATGGCATGATGAACATTGTTCATAGTCTTTCTTATCATTGGGAAGCCTACAAAGGCAAAAGATTGGTACATCAGTCTTGGTGCGTGATATGTGGTACTGCACTCTTTTGTTTGTTTTGGGGAAAGGTGTCATTCTCTGTGATTCCAGACAGTGGACATAATGCTGACGGATATCCCTCTGGTTGTAGCTTTGTGTTGATGGGTCTAACCCGTGACACAAGTCGGTGGCAAATGCTAACGCAAAGAGACCACAATCACTGCTTCCAAGCTGCCTTTGTACCTTCTCATAAAGAAAAGTTACAGTATCTTGAGGGCATACCAGCATGCGACAAGCGTGATCAAGCAAAATTGAATTAGGCTTCCTATACAAGCTGTCAAACACTTTAATAGTACCAGTCTGGCAACCAATAGTACTTATGCAGACCCAGTGTCTGCCAACATTGATAACTTGGACAAACTCATATGCAGCAGGAAGTACCAATTCACCTCTAATAGCAGGATCTTGCAGTCCATCTACATGTGGAAATTCTTTCTTCAGCAATATTTGGCCAGCGTGTATTTCAGAGTCATGTAGCCAGTATGTGGTTTTTAATATGCCATCCCTACTTTCTTTGTTTAAGGTGAGCTTGGCATCAGCTGCAGGGTAACAAGGGGTACTGTTATGTATAGTAAGCCATGTGACTAGATCTTCAGAATCATCGTCATCGTTAATAAGGATGGAAGGTTTTCCATGGCTGCTTGAACTGATCTTATGAGCAATGGGATCTCCAGATACCTTTTTGGGTATCTTGCTCACTTCAACAGAAGTACGGGCTGCTGCTTGTTTAGAGGTTGGATCTTTTGTGGTAGGAGCAGCACTTGGCTGTACTGTGGGTACATTAGTGGCAGCTGTTGATACAGCTGTAGGAGGGGCGGCTGGAACTTGTACAGTACTTATGTGTACTGTAGTAAGAGCAGCAGGTATCTTCAGGAGTAGTGGCCATAGGTACTGCAGTAGCAGGTGCTTGTGCCTGTTTGCTTGATAATGTGAATACTGGGACTTGGAAAGCATCTGGTTGTTGTGTTGAAGGTTCTATGAGTGTGTGAGTGGCAGTTGCTGGTACAGTAATGGGATCAGCAGTTATGTGAGTCGCGGCTGACAGTCCTTCAGCAGAGTGAGAAGCTGCTAGTGGTTGTTTAGCATTGGTCAATACTGTGGTGGTTGGTGGCATGTGTGTAACAAAAGCCTGTACTGTTAAAGGGGCTATGGGAGTTTGAGTGGCAGTTGCTGGTACTTTGGTGGGAACAGTAGTTACTTGACTAACTACAGTTCCAAGACCTGGGAGAGAGTAAGGAGCTGCTGGCATGTGTTTGGCATGTTCCATTACTGTGGTGGCTGTTGCCATTTGTGAAACAGGTGACTTTGTTTTGATTTGACCTTGCATTGTGTTACAAGTACTTGCAGAATGTACTTGAGTGGCAGTTGCTGTTGTGATGTCAGAAGATGTTGTTAATTTGTTAGAAGTTGCAGGAACTGTGATGGAAGCTGCTGCTCTTTGGGTATTGGCTAATGGAACATGGTTAAGCTTGGGGACATTAACATGCACCTGAAATGTTTTCCTCATCATTGCTGCGTGAGAACCATGACGTCCACTGAACTTACTTCTTTTTGACCGAGTCTTAGGGATTTTAGCCATTTTCTTAGGTGGCTGCACAGGGTTTGGGAGTTTCCTTTTCTTTGCTTTGGTTTCTGCCTTTTCTACTTGCAGACCACCATCTGACGGAGCCAATTTTTGCAAGTGCTGATAAATACCCTGCAGCTCTGTCTTTAGATTTTCCATTTCACTAGAATCATCAATTAGGAAGGTGAGTTGTCGGATTTCACTAAGGAGCTCTCTGCAGGTGCTGCCCAAAGCTTTAGGGAAACATTTCTTCTGAGGGAGCTTTGCATACATGCATGGAGATATGGAGTTGGCCTTTGCTTGGATGTTGGGATGGGGTACCGAAGAATCTGTTTTGTCATCAGAAACTGGAGATGCTGGGCTTGAAATAACATTGTTGGTTGGTTTCAGATGCCCTATAACAGCCTCATCCAGAGTGAACAAGGGGGAATTGACAAAATGGATTGGTAACTTATCCCATCCCCATTCTGGATAGTTCTTGAAAATGGCAAAGAAATGTTTGCATGGAAAGTGGTTGCGCTTCCAGGAAAGACAATCACAGTAGGGCTGCTGGATTTCACTACCAAATGAAACTTTGTACCAATTTCCATTAGATTCTTGGCTCTTAACTTTAAACACACCATCACTGTCAGTGGTTCGGACGTGTGATGCAGGTATGTCCTCAGCGAGGTGCATCTTCTGTCTGGCAGTGTCAATAACAGACCTCGGCCTGTTGTGTAGATAACTGGGCAAGTCATCACAGTAGGAGCGATATAGTGAATGGCAACATGTGTTGTCTACATACCTAAAGGGAAGCAGAAATGGTTCTTATTTTTAATTCAGTACAATTATATATAACTTTTTGGTACTACTTTTCTGCTTTTTATATATATACATACATCCTTTTTATATGTATACATACATCCGTACATCCTGTGCCCATGTTCAGGAGCTGCCATAAAGCCATTATGGTGGTAACCGGGAGGGCACATTGTATATTTATATTTATATATATGTATATATAATTACAATGAAAAATATTGAAACAAACTAATATATTTCCATGTTGTAATTTCCACTACAATATTGTTTCGTATGGTCCAAAAAAAGGACCACACTCATTAGGTGATTACATAGAATGACCGTTAAAGTGCTGAAGGTTTACATTTTTAAACAGTTAAAAATATCTGTTTAAAAATGTAATCTATATATCAAGGCAAAATGTTGTGGCAAATTTCATTGTTTTTTGGTTTAGAGTTTTTCATAGCTTCATTCAGTTGTTGTCTTGACTTTATGTTCAATCTTCATGTACATAATGTAATGTTGAAATCTCCAGAGTGAAAACAAACAAACACAAAACATTTAAAAAATAAGTACTTAAGAGATCTAATTATTGAAGTCATGATAAGTATGATGATTTCTTTTGGCAAATGATTTCGTTTTTCTGCCATACATATATTTAGCTTGCATGTCTATTCTAAGTTGTTGCACTAATTTAGTGTTTCTAAGGAAAGTGCTATTTTTAGAAGGGGCATATAGTAGCATTGTTGTCTCATTCATAGTTTTCACATCTTTAATTTTTATTTGTTGTAAATC
>JAOTRI020135093.1:0-11125 GCA_028564885.2 Zoanthus sanctaehelenae
AATTTAGTATTTACAGAAAGGAGATGACTCATTTAAAACAAATATTTTGTCGCTTTGTTTCGAAATCTCAAAATATTCCAAAGGGCGAAGAACAAAATAGTTGCATTTTCTGTATTCGAATTCGTTGTATATGACGTCATAATTATCATCCAACGGTTTTTTCAGTTTTGGCAATTTTCTCCAAAACGAAAATATAGTTTCAAAAACGGACTTCGGTTATATGAATGTCTCATGTAGTGCTATCTTTGGACCCATTATGAACGATTTCGATTTTTCAATCTGTGGCCACCCTATGTTCGATATTTACAGACACTCACTCTTAAGGTTTCACTGAGATAGTTTAATACAAATCCAGGTTCTGAAAAACAAAAAAAAATATCGATTGCCATTCGTATCAGTTCCTTATCAATATGAACTTTGGAAGTAGAACAGGTCAGATCTATAAAAAAAAAATAGATAATCGGCTCATGACTGACAATCATGTGTCAGGCCATGAAGTGCTTTAAGGAAGTATTAAGGAGGAATAAAAGATACAGGACATGCAGTAAAGACTGATAAGAATAATTGTAGTGTGGACCGATGTTCCTGATAAACGGAGTATTCTTGCTTTTCAAGTGATGTCACCGATTTACTGTCCGCCATGTTTACGTACAGGCAGCTCATTTCCATATATCAAACTCGCACACGCGCTTACTATTTTGTCGTATTTTGACTTCATGTCAGACACTTTTTTGAACAATTCTAGCAAAGATAAAGTCGTAACAGAACAGAATACAGTAGAATAATCATCAATCGTCTTATCTGAATATGTGAAAGGCCTAGATAATTACGTAAGATGCCGTTTTATGCAAAAGATTGAAGCGATAAATATTGATCCGGCGACCCTAGACACTTCGCACCTCAATCCAAAATGTCTTCCTCCGATAGAAGCTGGGGATCTTGTATCCTACCTAGTTTTAGAAACAAGCTTCTACACACTGAAGCAGCTCAAACGTACTGTAATATAACGGTCTCTTCGTAACTAAAACTAGCTCAAGACAAGATATCCGAAAACTCATTCGCTCCTAGTCCTAAGAAATTACATCCCTTCCATCTCTAGAAGAAGCATGCCTGAAGTGCAAGACTTTAAAAATACTAATATAGCAATACAAAATGGTCAAAAGTCAAAAACCAATATTAACATGTTTCGTTGTACACAACTTCAGTCTAATATAACACTATATAGACTAACGTTTAACTCAGTTACATAGTCTTAATTCTTTCTAGCTACTGGCTTCTGCACGCGTGTTGACCTCCTTAAAGGTTACAAACCTGTTAGCTTCTCCTCCTTTTTGAAAGCTGGTTTAAGTTCTGGAAGAATATATTTTCTTTCCAGTCTAAAGTTTCCAGTTTGAGCTTCTTTACCCGCAGCTACATCTGACACAACCTCTAACTGGGTTGATATTGACAAAGACACAGCTGTTTTATTCTTATTAACTTTCTCTTTATCAGCTGATTTTAAAAGTAACTGCTAAAAAAGCAGACTGAAATGTCTTCAAACAGTTTCTCCTTTTTGTTTCTCACATTACAAAATACAGGTCCAGTTCGGGTTTCCATAGTTCTTGGTATGTTCGGTGGACCAACTGATGAATAGTTCTTATAATATACATGATCAACTTGTTCCATTTCAACTTTTTTTATTCTGACATTACCTCTTGCTTAAACCTTTTGTTTTTTAGCTACCCGATTTACAAATAAACAGGGTCTGGAAGCGGGGAAGGGGAGGGGTTCTGATCCCGCATTCCCGCTCCTTTTTCACGCTATTCCCGCATCCCGAATTTTTTGTCATGACTTTCCCGAATCCCGTTTTTTATTCTTCAAAAAACTTATTCAAAAATAGTTCTTTTAACTAAAGGTAAGGGATTTAAGGTGCAGCTTCGACGTTTTAAGTATTTTTGTTTGAAACATGCGAAACTACAGCAAAAAAGATTTATAAGCTCTTCATACCTCAGTAAGATGGGAGGGCACGACATGAAAGCGTGATCGGTCTTGCTGTATGTGTATGAACTGTCCTTGATAAAAAGTTTGCGGATCGGCGATCTATTTCCTGTATTACTGGCCAGGACGAAAGAAACCAAAACTCTGACTGTGCTACCAGTGCTTCTCACAGAAGAAGAGCAGGCATAATTACTCGCCATATCTAGAACAGCTAGAGGTTAAACTATACTCTTGAAGAGAAAGTTGAAGCTGGTGAAAAGTGATTGTCTGTGTATTAACCCTATTCAGACCGGAAGGATGGGGAGGAAGGGGGTGGGGCAGGGAGAGAAAGTGCCCGTGTTGATTTCAAACAGTTGCCGTTTCCTTACAATAGGTCACACTGACCTATAGTTCGGTAACTTTTCCTCAAATTTATTAGCTCATCGGGTAATCATCATTTTTCTTAATTAGGGTGATTACTGTTACCATGGTAACCAGTTTTTGGAAAGCAGTTTTAAGCAGTTTTTGAAATCCTGCATTTTTCTTTGTTTTTTTCACAACCAGCCAGAAGAAATAACTGATTTAGGGTGGAAATGAATTTCGATAGCCTAATTATGCTAATTAATTACTCTTGTAAGTGATGACGTCATTGGTGTTGCGCAATATCATCACGAAAAATAAAAAAAATGTCAGAACTGTTATGTAATTGCGGTAAAGTCCTTATATAATCACTACGTACCGAGTTTTATTTTACTGTATTCAATGAAAAGCAATTGTTTTTTCCTTATTTTTTATATTGATATTTATCCCCTACCCCCCATTTTTTGTTACTAGGTATAAAACCTGCCAAAATTACTAAAATTGTGTTTACAAATGGGAAAGCCAATGATAATTTAATTATATTTGTTTTACACAGCTGTCTTGTTTTTGTATGACCCTTAGTTATATATTAGCTAAATGAAAAACCGAAATGCATTCTCGGAACTAAAACCGGCGTCTGCCATGCTTGTGTCACTGCATTCAATTGATCAGAGTCTTTTGCCATGGCTAAACGGTATATTTCAGAAGAAGTCCTAAAACGAGTTTTGGAAGACTCTGATGATGACGAATGTGATCTAGATGAGCTTTATGGTGACTCAAATGGTGAATCAGATTCAGAAAACGAGGATATTTCGTCCTCGACTGGCATTGTAGATAGTGTTGGCATTGATAACGAAGCAGCTGAAAGTGGCAGTGTTCAGCAGGAGATTGACCTAAATGAAAGCTTTTAACAGTGTCACAAAAAGCGAAATTTGAACAAGTTGGTCAAGAACATTGAAACAAGTCTTGACCCCTGTAACTACGAAGACATTCGGCTACCTGTGCTTAGCTCCAAAGACCAAAAAGAAGAAATGACCCTTGAGTAAAGATCCAGTGGACAAATCAACCCCCGACATCAAGGGGAAGGCAGTTAAGTTCCAATGTGATATCTGGTCCGATTGGAGTTGGGGGGCAGCAAAGGATGCAAAGACATCTAAAGAAGCGTGGAGTTTATTCTTCACAGACGAGATACTGTCAAAGATTGTTGCCACTAGCAATACCCATATTGATAAAGTAAGAAGAGGATATAGCAATTCTTATATTTGTCTAACAACAATGGAAGAAATAGTTGCATTTATTGGGCTGTTCTATGTCAGAGGTTTGCTGAATTTGAACAATTACAGGACTGAAATTTTGTACGATGACAATACAGGGCATCCAATTTTTGGAGCATTCATGTCCAAAAATTGTTTTAAGCTTTTGATGTCAAACATCTGTTTCGATGACGAAGATTCGAAGCCGGAGAGGTGGGGAGCAGATATATATGCAGCTTTCCGCGACATATTTGAGCTTTTCAACTCAACCTGCAGCAAGCATGTTATTCCAGATGATTTTTTTGTCTTTTGATGAGACTCTTTATCCTATGCGTACTCATATTGCATTCAAGCAATTCAACCCAAGCAAGCCGGAAAAGTATGGCTTACTGTTCAAATCCATCAACTCGTCCAGTTATCCCTTCACCTTTATTACAGCCGCCTATGCAGGAAAGCCCAAGGGTGTACCAGGCAACTTTTATATTCATAATATTGATGATATCGTTATTGACCTACTCACAAGATTGAAGCAGTCTGTAAATCTACGTGGAAGAAATATCTCATACGATCGTCTTTATACATCCATATTACTGGCAAAATGGCTTCTGCAAGAGGGAATCACATCCGTAGGTATTCTCCAGGCCAACAGACGAGGTTTTCCCGCAGAAACCAAGACCACCGAGGGCGAAGAATTTACTTACCATGTTCTCTGGGAGAAGAGTGAGAAGAAGATAAGCCTTCATTCATATCTCGTGAAGACGATAAGTACGGGCAAGAGGAACGTCCTGGTTCTGTATACTATGAAGCCATTACTCGGAACGACAAAGAATTACGTACCAAGAGCACAAGCCAGCGTTGTACAAGGTGTACGATTTCACCAAAGGCGGAACTGACTGAGCTTTTACACGTAAAAGCACAAGTCCCGCAAGTGGACAATGTCAGCCTTCTCTTACCTGCTCGACACTTGCAGAGTCAATGCCTCAATGTCTTGACGGTCGTGGCAAAAAAATTTGGTAAGAATCCAAAAGGTGAAGACTCATTCAATTTCAGCTGGAAGCTTGCAGTGTCACTCATGACGCCTTACATGGAGGCACGGCCTTTGAATGGTCTATCAGTGACCATGCAGCAGAAGATAAACTCCGTCCTTGGAAGGAAAAAATCGAGAAAGGGACCGCCAAACAATGGCCAACAGTTACCAAGCGTTTCTACCCACACGGTCGGCCGCTGCATTGACTGTAAGAAGGAAATTTCGGGAGCAGGGCACAAAGAAAGAAAGTAAAAGTTAAACCTAAATTGAAGAGCCACTGTCAAAGGTGCGGACAGGCAATTTGCAAGAAGCACAATTTCCAGATGTGCAGTGACTGCAGCAGCGCTATAAACTCCTTTTTTTTTTGGCCAAGTTCAACTTATAATCAAACTGCAAACGCAAATTCGTACACTGATTAGCAAGAATCATTTGGTATCTTAATACCGTTAGAAACCATTAAATATTGATTTTGTGTGGAATTGTTATGCACGAGAAATTTTTTCAATGCCAATAATCAAGTAATACATAACATAAAGGCAATTAGGAGAAACATTTAGCATTCTAAAGAGTATTTTATTCATGTGAAAACGTTTTCCAAAAAAAAGTTAAGTAAAAATAATACGTTTGGAAAAAAATGCAGTTTTCTGAATTTATGACGTCATTGTGACATCATAACGACGTTTCACTCTAATTAAATTAGCTGAAATAAAATGATTTATGTTGATCTTTTAGACCTCCAAGTTTCATTTTAATATTTTAATTGTTAAAGAGTAAGAGGCCGCGGGCACTTTCTTCCCCCCCCGGTCCCGGGTAGCCTCCAAAAGTCCGGTCTGAATAGGGTTAATTGAGAACTAACGTGCTAATGGTACGTGTTAGTTGAAACAAAAAATCTCTTTGTGTTCTGATTGCCTTTCATTTACTTGAGAGTTTCAATTTTCAATTTATTAACCAGGCACAGCAGGTATACTTGACTTTATTATTAGTACAGGAAACACTGAACAAATACTGTAACAATTATAACACTCCCTTGGTTTATTCCGTGGCTAGAATCGGCTCTCTCCATCTGGATTGTAATTTCCCGAATTCCCGACAATCAGGCACAACATTCCCGCGTATCGTGCCCAAATTTTGCTCAATCCCTCTTTCTGAAGATTAGCGAATTCCCGAATCCCTGAACGTATTAATTGTTATTTTTTTTGGTTAAATCCCGAATCCCGAAAATACCCTTCCAGACCCCGAATAAAGACTTCAGCAAATCAAACCTTGTTCTTATTCTGCGGCCCATCAACAGTTCACAGGATGGTATACTTGTGTTCACATGAGGAGAAGCTCTATAGTCAAATAATAATATGTTTAGTTTCCATTCTAGTTCACCTTTTGGTTTCTCTATTACCCTCTTTAAGGTTTCCACAGCATTTTCTGCAATTGCGTTTGTTGCTGGATGGTATGGAGCGCAAGTAATATGTCTTATACCAATTCCCTAAGTCTCAAGGAACGTCTCACTGACTGATACTGTAAAAAAGTATTAACTCTATCTAGCCTGGGCTTTTTGATGTCTCAGAGCCTGTGGGATGGGTTGGGGGAGGGTAATTGCACCCTCCACCGTAACATTCTTGTTATTCATCCAATACTTGTGAAACGTGAGTCCATTGATAAATGTCGTAAGGGTTACAAGATGGTGGTGTCAATTTTTAATTGAAACATGTGACGTTGCCGTGACATCACAATGTTTAAATTTGTTAAGCATTTATAGCATTTCGTGATTTCTGTCTATGAGATGAGCACGAGAACTATAAACTCGAATTATTCCGATGGAAAAGAAAGTGGGAGACTTTGTGATAGTTATTGTTTTATGTTATGGTATGATGTATTGATGAAAAAATCCCACTAAGCATTGTGACTCAAAAGAATTATTGTTTGTATTACGATATTTACAAAGTAATAAATTTTCAAAGACTGCAAAATTCCCTGATAAAGAAGAAAAATTGTATTTACCAAAAATATTTCGTGTTGTCATGACAACATTTAATATTTACCGTTGTTGGTTACAGTAAAGGCAAAATGATCGGATAGGAAATCTAAATAGTTAATTTAGGTTACATATCTTCATTATTCAACGTACACTGCCTGGAATTTACAGAACTTTGTGTAAAGCTACAATTAAAGCATATTAAGGGACTCATTGCCCATGGTAACAACAAAAAATTCCTTATCTCGGTCGCACATTTAAATGTTTTCGTAAAAGAAACTGCATACAGAAAAATAAGGTGCTACTCTTTTGTATATAAACATATAATGAATATATGAACAAAAACATAATTGAGAAAAGGTTTTTCAAAACGTTTATGCTTTACCCATAATACACCATTTCTGACAAAATCTTATTGGATAGCATAAATTTCCACAAATCAAGTTGTGTCTTGAAAATCTTGATGTTTTTGTCATGATTACAAAGCTAAATAAAAAGTGTGAAAATGTTTTTGAACATCTGAAAACTAAAACTGAAAAACCAGCCATTCATTTCTTGGTTACCATGGTAACAGTATAAATCGTAGAGTAATAAATTCTATATCAAAAGATTCCTGATTAAATTTTTTTTTTATTACCACCATCAATAACAATTATTTTTTGAAATATTTTTTTTATTAATTTTAATCAAATAAAAAAACATTTGCCTTTTTCTGTTTTATGTTTTATTCCCAATTTTCTAACCCTAACCCTACACCGTAACCCCATCTAAACTATGTTACCCCGTTCACACCTCCCGTCCATAAATCAATCAACCACACTTTTTTACATAAAAAAAATTATCCATATATTTCTTTAAATCAGAAACTCTATATTCTGTCAGTTCAAGTCAACTATCACAACCACTTGGTCACACAAGCAATCAATGCAAATTTTCTCATGTTTTCTTATTTTTTCAATCATGATAAAATTATATAAATAAAAAATGTTAAATTGTGGAAAAAAAAATTAAATAATTAAGTTTATCTTGTGAGAAAAAAAAACTACTTAGAAACAAAACTAGTGACAAATTTACAAAAATTATCTAATGGGAAAAAAATTACTACTTAGAAAAAAAGACTGGGTTGAATTTTACAAGTAAAAATCAGAATTGAAACAAGAAAAAAACAACATCAAAAGAAAATAAGCATCAGCATCTTCATAAATCACCACCATCATAATCTAATTATTATATTATTGTGTTGGATATTACTATTATTAATAATCAATTTTAAACACAGCAACTCGATGTTCAGTAATTTTTATACAATAATAAGTCAGTGATTTGACATTACTGATTTCAGATTTGAAAAGATAACAAACATACACTGACGACCTAACCTGAAGTTTACAGTAGTCAGTATCAGTTTTATCAATATTCACTATTGCATGTGACGGAAAACTAAAGCTACTTGTTTAATATTATTCCCATAATATATAAAGTACAACGTTTTGGAAGGGTAGAAAGTTGTAGCGTTTATAATGAAATGCTTTTAAACTGTACAGATGGTCTTTTGCATTACAAAAGTCTTCACCCTATGTTATCTTCCTCCTATAACTTTGTATGCAGAACATCGGGTGAAGTAGGTCGTCACTTCTTCAGGTGCTTTTATCGTGGAAACTATCAGAGGTAAGAATTCCGCTTGTCGAAAGAACTGTTCAGTAATTCTTGGTTCCTCCATAAAAAAAGTAATCTGCTAGACTTTGTCAAAACTACAAAAGGCCATTTTGTTTATTTCCGAAAATTTTGTTGAGATCCGAGGGTGACGTCACTAGTAATTGGAAAATGCCAATCTCTCGGATCTATTTCAAGGTATGTTATCTAATGCTGACAAATGTAATTGGAATGCGTTCGGTGTGTAGATATACATAGAAAGAATGAAGAGAAAAATATCATATATAAGCCCTTGGCGGGATTCGAACCCCACATCTTAATGGTTTTAAACTAAAAGTTCATGTGTATACACACACAAAAAATGACAAAAAATATACAGATAACGCTTGGCATATTCCATGGTATTCCAATCGACACCATTGCTCAAAGTGCCTTTGAGAGGAAAATATTTTTGGTTGCCAGAAAAGATCATGATAAAAAAGACAAACAGACAATACTTTAGAGAAGTAAAATATTATGTAGAGATGCTACGAATCTGGAAAGATTCAAGTTCTGGAGCTCGCCATTAAGATGCAAATTAGCAATTGTCAAGCGTCATTTTCTTTGCTGAATACAGAGAATACGTGAGAAACTAATTAAAAATATACTTATTTCAAATCAAAAAGAGTTTTTAATAACCTAGCTGACAAAGACAGATTCGATTCCTTGTAACAGCTTCAGTTTGAATTCCGTGCTGTGAATCAGAGTGGAGATATGAGCAAACCTTGTAGTTTCTTTTCATGTTACTTTGAGGTTTGCTAAGAGAATTACCTCACAAAGAAGTAGATGCCTCTAGTTATGCAGTCATCACCTCAAAACCTGCAAGTTTAGGCAGCTATATATCAGAGGCATTTTATCCAAAGTCTTTGAAACTTTCTGTTATTTAATACTTTTTAATTGATCCCTTTACAAATGTAAAAACATTATTTGCTTACAAAAATTGGGCCCGGAAATCCTCACGCTAACCCACTATACTAATCATGAAACTGCTACGTTGCCAGCGTGGTGGTCCCTGATAGTGTAGTGGTTAGCACGCCCGACTAGTAATCAGGGAGACGTGGGTTTGATTCCCGCTCGGGACATATATACCAATTTTTTCTGGCAATTGTTTATTATTTGCTTTATTCACACTTTAACTACTATTTATTTCTCGATAGTTCCTCCATGCTCTTCAGTTTTAGTTTACTCTTTTACCACATAAAATTTCAAATGATTTATCGCAATGCTTAAAGATTGAAAAGAATTCATTTTCATGTGGTGGAGAGGACCATTAAAACTACAAAGCTTATGCGAGATGGCTTTCTTCATATATAGTGTTGAAATAACAAAATGAAACGTCATTGCTTAATTAGATTATCTATTATATCTTGCTTCGGCGTTGCTGAAAGGGGAAGAGCCTATATATGGGCCTATTTTACCATATTAGTTGTATACAATGTCAGCATGCAACACACAAAGGGTAACCGCTTGATCTAAAAGCAAGCTATAACACATATTAAGCTTGCAACTTGACACTGAACGGAAAGAACAAATTTGAAAAAGAAATTTTTTTTTAGTAGCACAGAATCTTTTTGTTTTTCAGCAATCCCTTCAGTCGCGTTTGCTGCAAAATGGCAGCTGCAAGGGCCACAGTTTGTGTGTTTCTTTTCCTGTCAATATTTGAGCTTGGTCTGGTTTCCTCCACTGGAATAAAAATGAATGAGACAGTTTTCAGTGTTAATCTACCCCATTCCGTGAAACCAAAGAGCGAGATGACCATTTTAGAGATTGTTGCAGCAATGTCCAATACCACAAACACTAGCCAAATAGCTATGGCACTCAACGTTTCTGTTGAACTCCTGGTGAATGGATGTTTTGACTTTACACTGCTAGACATGGCAGGCTTGCTAGCCCAACCGCCGCAGCAATTTATTAGAACTGCCACTTTTGAAGACTTGAAGAAAATCTGCAAAGAAAATTCTACAGTTCCAACTGAAACAGCCTTGCAGTTAAGAAATGTCATGAAAGCATTCATTAGCAATGAGATCGAGCCAAACATTACCCTATCCGCTTTAGAAACACAGCGGCGGTTAAACGACAACAGGACGAAGAGTTTCACAGTTCTTGAGTTACTTCAAACTGCTTTGAACTTTTCTGAAAACGAACTGATAACAACCGGGATCTTAAATGTGACGTCTGACAAGCTTAGCTTTCTCAACACAAGTGTTAATGATCTCTCTTGCATTGCCGGTTTGTCGAACGCAAAAGTAAGTTCTTAAAAATAGTTACATTCAGTTGATTTTTTTAAAAATAAGTATCTCTTTCTAAAGATCAATATGTGTCAAGATATCAGTCTTAAATAAAACATTTCTTGTGTCTATATGGCCAACAATTTGTTTTAGTTTTGGGTTTTTTTTAATGTCTAGAAAGAGTATTCTAAAAAATATTTCGATTCCGTCAAATACTTGCAACAAAATCGTACTTTAAAGTACCCACCTGGCCACGCCCAACGAAGATGACCGGGTCTTTCTAAGTCTGGGTCCAGAACAGGCGATGACGTCACTTCAGGAATTGTTTACTCTTCGTTTCAGTGTTTATTGCTTTTCCATACGAAAACGATCATATTTTTTTGGCGTAAATAATCCGAAAAAGGATGGTTTTTGTATGAAAATACAATACATTGAAAACTGAAGATTAACTGGCGAGAAGAAAAAGAAAGAAAACTGCGGTTACAAACATAATCATAAAACTTAAATAACAATATATAATACCATACCATACCATACCATACCATACCATACCATACCATATCATATCATATCATATCATACCATACCATACCATACCATACCATACCATACCATAACATACCATATCATATCATATCAT
>JAOTRI020135104.1:0-11124 GCA_028564885.2 Zoanthus sanctaehelenae
GGATCTTCGTGGGCCTGTAAATATGATATTAGATGAGGAACATTATAATTACACGTACTGTAAATATTACTATTATAATAATATCATGCATTGGATCTTCGTGGGCCTGTAAATATGATATTAGATGAGGAACATTATAATTACACGTACTGTAAATATTACTATTATATGATCCGCACCGTGGTTATATGCAATAACGGTTATTGTACATTGGGTCTTTATGGACTTGTATTCATAATATTAGAAGAGAAACATCAACCTCGTTCCCAGGGTTCTCTCCGTCAGAAGAGAGAAGCCTGGGAAAGAGGTTAAAGGAATATAATTATACGTACTGTAAATATTACTATAATATGATCTGCACCGTGGTTACATGTAATAACGGTTATGAAAGCATTTTAAGCAACTGCGAAAGAGAAAAATGAAAAAATTCAGACTTCAACGGGACTCGAATTCTTCACCACCGCAATGCTGTCGTAGTGTTCTAACCAACTGAGCTATTAAGCCACATCGGTTGGAACAGGTCAATTTTAGCGAGTTCATCTATGCCATCTAAAGTTGAACAACAATAATATGATTGATAAAACTAAGGTACATATTTTATCGATGTTAAAATTTTAAAAAAAAGCAAACGTTTTCGATCAAGTGATCATCACCAGGCTGTAAAAATCCATACGCGGTCAAAGAACTTAAAGTTGGAGGTGTGAGAAAAAAAAACATCAACTGAGGCGGTGGGTTGTTTCCAACACTCACACAGACATGTTTTCTAGAGAACCCGAGAACGCCATTTGTGTTCAAAGATTCGATCATTCACTTAACTCTGCAATTCACACTACTTATCGCAGCTGGCTGCGTTCTTCATCGATGAACGAGCCAAGAGATCCACCGATAAAAGTTGTCTCTCGTTTGTTTTTCGCGTCGCCGTCTCTCTTTCTTTGGCCCACTCATACGCCGTGGCGAGGAGAGAGAAGATCGGCGCACGGCCAAGAGCGCCCCGTCCAAAACGGCTCCATTTAAAGGGAAGACACCCTAACGAGACCCGTCCGACGTCGACGGAAAAAAGCCACAAGAGATCGGTTTGCGGTGACGACAAGATCGTGTCGAGACGTTAATGATCCTTCCACAGGTTCAATTACAGAAACCTTGCTACGACTTTTACTTCCTCTAGATGCTCCAGTTTGACCAACTTTTTGGCAGAGATCTGCTGCCCCGCCGACGAGAGCGAGGCGACGGCGCTAATCAGGAGGCCTCACTAAAACATTCAATCTGTAGTAGCGACGGGCTGCGTGTACAAAGGGTAGGGACGTAATCAAAGCGAGCTGATGACTCGCGTTTACTAGGAATTTCTCGTTCAAGATCAATAATTGCAAGCGGCGTGCGGCCCAGACCAGGGCATCACAGACCTGTTATTGCCTTCCTGACTTCGGCTGACGCCGACAGTCCCTCTAAGACGTCGAGCCGCCGATGAGAGATTCCCCTCAAGTGGCGTGACTAGTTAGCAGGTCAAGGTCTCGTTCGTTAACGGAATTAACCAGACAAATCACTCCACCAACTAAGAACGGCCATGCACCACCACCCATAGAATCAAGAAAGAGCTATGAATCTGTCAATCCTCACTACATTAGGGGGACCAGGTGAGTTTTCCTGCGGGGTAGATCATATAATTCTCTTTCGCAATTCCTCAAATTGCATTCATAAAATATTATCATGGCTTCAAATCATTGGTTTTATGGTTTTAAAAACATAATCTTGGAAATAAACAAGTTATGCAATTCAACTCACAACTCTGAACTTTTCAATCTTCTTGTTTCCACTTACAAACATGGGACATTCCCGGTCACCAGTTCTATGGCCGTACACTTTACATCGCCAACCTGACGAGCAAAAGCTGTGTGACTGATTAAATAAAAGTCGTTAGGTAAATTTATATATATGTATGTATATGTAATTTATTTATTTAATAAAATAAATGTATTTTGCGAGCAGACACGCATAACGCAGTTCATTAAGATCTCTGATTTCGAACCACAAGGTCCCCAGCCCGATCCCGGCAGACAGTTAGCCGAGATTCAAATAATTTTGTTACCTTTTCTTTCATGCCAACTCAGCTTTTCACCCTTTCGGGGTAGGTAAATGAGCACCAGCATCTGCTGGGAGTTAACTTGCGTTGGATTAGTGTCCCATACAGGAGGAGTCACAGAATCTTATCCGCTAAAGCCTGCCACAAACTAGACCAATCAGCACTGAGTACAACATGTTTGATATTGTTGTTTAAGAATGAACATTTGCTTCACATGTGCGCATGTGCTCAGCCATCAGCTAACCAAACTATACAAATACAAATGTGTTTAGAGTTGCAAAATATAAATTTAAGTATATATGCAGGAAATATTCATTCGTGAACAAAAATATCAAACATGTTGAAATAAGCGGCGCCAATGGTACAAATGACCAAATGCGCTAGAAACGACACCCCACTTTGAGAAAAATTGCTTGACCCAATAGTCACGAGCTACCATTAGCTCATGTGATAGCTCGGCTAGTGTACGGCGGGCTTAACATTACTAAAATATCAACAGCCCCTCTGTAACACAACCAGTGAAACAAAAAAAATCCCACTGGGTTTTTAAAAAAATTACACAACTTTTTCACATGGTTAGCTCTCAACTTTGGGGACATGATTTTTTTTATAAGAACCAGTATATTTTCCTAAACTCATTTTTCTTTACTTTTTTGTGATTTCAGCCTCAAATTGTTCTTAATTGTGTTCTTATTAATTCTAGCAGCTCAATTTGAAGTAAAAACATAAAAGAAACAATTAAGGTATTGCAAAATGATGCGCTTCACATTAATTTTTATAAAACAAATGCAAAGCACCACAAGGCTTTTTGTGTTTTATATTGTGTTGCTAAGTTCAATTTATTGTTTTAGTTAGTCTTCACATAAAATATTTTCATAGATATTTGGAGCCTCAGCTTGAGATTGTTCATAAATTCGGCCAATTTGAGCCTCGTTCTTATTATTAAATTATTCTAATAAAAAGGTATGTACTATAAGCAAGACGGGAAATAGGTAAGCACACTGGGCATCATGGGTACTTTAGCCTTTACACTGACAATAGTAAATTGATCCTAGAAGTATTATGTACCCCACAAGCACAACACAAACATAGTACTTCTTACATTTCATAACTTTTACTTCTTTCCCCAATGGCATCCAAAGCCCCTTTGATGGAGCGTGTGCAAGAAAATCTCTGGCTTCTTTGTTTTCAGGTCGATCAGGGATGCATTCCTCTGGTCTCTCAACCTCTTCCTATCATACATCCATGAAGATTGAAATTATTCACTGCATCATTAATTGGAATTATAAAGATTTAGGAAATGTATTACTGCAGGGGTTTGGAATGAAGGATTGAAATGTCTATGTGGTTCAATTGTCCTAATGTACAGAAACAGTAGTTAAAAAAATAAATGTGTTGTCCCAGATCATAATGATTTTTGAATTGGATATGGTCAAACATTTTAAAAGCTAGCTGTATGACTTTTGAAAGTGGTTGCAAAATGATGCATAGAAATTAAATGGGATAATTTAACCATTTTTTGAGGGTAACTCACTTTAGCAGGAAAAGAAAGTTGCATACATTATTGGATAAAAAATATACAACACATGTCTGTCTAAAAACCAATCCGCATGAAAAAATAACACAATTTAAATAGGGTAAGTAAAATACATGTTATATTCTATTAGTCTTTATTTTGTATCTTATATTAGAGACTATCTGCCAAAAACAACTCTGGTAGTAAATTCAGTCAAGATCTAGAATAACCATTGAAAATCCAATACAGATGACTTTATCTATTCAAATTGTTTGATTTGGTCATCTGCAAGCACACTACCATATTAAAGCTCCAAATATTTATAGTTTGTATGTCTAAAGAGTTTTCTTTTTTCTAATATTTAATAATATCTAATATTTTTAGTGTGATCTGACTAAATTGAAAAATATATCTATGAATCTATACCAATAGACTTAAACAAAAATACACATGAAAGGTGAATTAGTCAACATGACACTGGTCAGTGTATATCATGTTAAATAGGCCAGCATTCATATTAATTATATTATCGAACTCAAAATTCACCATCTTTATTTCATTTCTCACAAGGAAAACACTTAATGAACACATTTAGCTACATTTTAATTAGCGATAACTTACACACCTCTATTTTCACTGGAGGACCTTGTTCATAGCTAATGGAATAAAAACATGTGTAAAGTAAACCACAGTAAAACTTAAATATGATATGGCTGCAGATAAAGCAGCAGGGTGTACATCTGGTCTAACCACGGAGAGTGGACATAGAAAGCAGTTTTAAACTGTAGCATTTTACATTGTTGTGAACAAATACTCCAGAGAATATCCCATACATGTCCAATATGTACACCATCTAACAATAGTCTACATAACAAAAGTTCAGCTGTGGCAGGTTGTGAAGAACTTAGAAATATAGGTTATGAAAATTTGGCAATCTTTACTACACCACCACACACGAGCCAACAAATCAAAAGTTGTTCCACATCAGGTCATAAGCTGGATGCCATAAACTTGCCATATATAGAATTATTTATAAACTGCCACACAGTCAGGGGCAGATACAGGGGGTGAATTGGGTGGATTTTGGTTGGACTTTGTCAGGTTGTCAGAACTTATAAGTCTTTCTTTTATTGCCAACTAGTCTACACTCTTTGGAAAAAAAAAAATTAATAAAACTTTATAATATGACAATGGCTCATTCTTTTATGCCACTCACAAAAAACATTTCTTAAAACATCTAAATAACTGTTAAAAAGGCATTAATACATGCTTAATATTTAAGAAATATAAAATGGTTTTCGTGTTTACATAACCAGATGTAAACACGCGGGAGGCTGGGAGAACACGAGATAAGCGTAGGAAACCAAGACGCAAAGCGGAGTGGTTTCCAGCTTATCGAGTGTTCTCCCAACCTCCCAAGTGTTTACATCAGGTTATGTAAACAAGGAAACCATTTTATATTTCTTTTATAAAATAACTAACGAAAGAGATGGAAACTGTGTTTACATACTATAATGTAAAACGGTTTTTCAACCAATCAGAACGTGCGTACCATTTAAATTATTTTATAATAGAAGTTAATTAACATGTAACTTAAACTGAACTCGGTTAAAATACATTTACTATCTCTCCAATATATATATGATTTTAGAGTCACTCAACTGTAACTTGTTTCGATGTTTTCCCACTGACAATTGAAATAATCGTTTTTGAAAGCTATGGTATTTGTTGTAATATATATAATACATAACAGCCCTAAAATAAGTTGCCCATTTATAAGTCGATCTAGATTATACTGTATTGAAATATACTTGTCATCTGATGTATTTAGTAACCTGAATCAAATAATTGGGCAATAGTTAAACAAATCTCAATTCTGCCTTTCATCATAAAGTAAACCTGAATTAAGCAACAAACATTGAAACCTATCAACACTGAGTAAATGAAGCACTTTCTCAATACCACCTTCATATGACACATATTCATTAATTATTGGTATCAAATCAAAGCCATTGAGTGTTGCTGTTCTTTGTTTGAAATTTTTCTTATACTTATATACCTGCCAACGTTTTCTGAGTTACAGGAGTGAGATTTTTGTCATGAGATTGCCTGGATTTTTCGATGCGCCACAAACATTTCTGAAGATTCACAAAGATGTCTGAAAACATTGAAGTCTTCTGAAGATGAAGTTATCAATTGACCAAATTTGCATACTGTAGCAGAAGCAGAAACAGCCATGACATTTCCTAGTTCCAGTCTTAGGATGAGTATAAAAATACCTCACTTCCAGTGCTTTTCACTATAAAAATCAGTGAATGTGAGGAAAATTTCATCATTTATTCATTTTACACATAGTTTTCACTTCTTGCATTGGTCTAAGTTTAAATATTAATTTTTTGGAAATTAAGTCAAGCAAGGTGACAATACCTCACATTAAATAATCAGGTGTTAGAATTGGGGCCACAAGCATGAACCCGTGTGAGATCAAAGTTTTCAACCAGAAGGCATGAGACTCATGCCTAAGGCATGAGAGTTGGCAGGTATATACTTAACTGTCCTTCAGCCCATACATTGACAGTACATCTTCAAAAGTGTACTAGAAAGAAATCTTTTTGTAGTAACAGTGGCACTTATGTGTGAGCTGTAATATCATGGCAGAAAAACAATGAATATGTATATTTTTAACAATAGATTTGTTAATTTAATATTAAGTAATTTTCTTTTTCTGCTTCTTCTTCAGTTCACTTGTCTTATTCTTTTTGTTCTTGAATTTAATGTGCACAGGGTAGTAATTAAAGAAGAATTTGTTTTCTGAAGAACTCAAACTACATCTGGCCATAGAACTGTCGAGATTGCTGGAGCTAGCTAGTGCTGCTGTAAATACAAGAGTTGAATCTTTTGGATGCTGAATTTGAAAAAACGTTCTGTCAGCCTGATTTATTATAAGTTTATTGTTGTATTAAGACCTCTTGAATCATTGTTGCAGCCAGTGCATAGGTAACTCCTGTCCAGACCTCCTCAGCTTGTAAACTGCTAGTATCTACCTGCAAAATAAAAAAAATGAACTTATTAGTTTGTTTGTTTAAGAAAGTTCTAGAAGTTTTATCAATGTGCAGCTTTTGTTCTATTTGTTTTTGTTCTTTGTTCTATTTGAACTATGAAATTTCCAGGGGGGGTGGGGGTACTCCCACATATGGACTATGTGGATACATGCTGCTTGAAAGGGTTTAGCTTTTCAACCTAAATTCACCAACAGGAAATGGGTTTTTAGTAGAAAATCATAAACAGGGTACACTTTAACCCTCTGTAATGGTCATAAACGGGGTAGAATTCTGTCTATGGTGCCAGTGTTCTGGTATTAGAAATAATTTTGTTTTTTTAAAAGAAAAGACAGAAGAAGTTGTCAAATGGTTCATCAGCTATAAACAATATTTAACTATTTAAATAATTACCCACAGTTAATTGTAATGAATAATAACTTGTCCAATGTGTTTACTAATTAATGATCTTTGTGCACTCCCAACAAGTTCATATCCCCCATTACACAATCAGTCCACTTTTCTCATCTGGGGTGGGGTTGGATGGGTGATGACTGCCCTCTATCCATTGATCCTACACCACAGGCTCCTCCACCCCCAATAAGTTCATATCCTCCATTACAATCAATCCACTTTTTCCATCTGGGGTGGGGTTGGATGGGTGATGACTGCCCTCTATCCATTGATCCAACACCACAGGCTCCTCCACCCCCAATAAGTTCATATCCTCCATTACAATCACTCCACTTTTTCCATCTGGGGTGGGGTTGGATGGGTGATGACTGCCCTCTATCCACTGATCCTGCACCACAGGCTCCTCCACCCCCAACAAGTTCATAACCTCCATTACAATTACTCCATTTTTCCCATCGACAGTGGGATTTAACAGGCGACCACTTTCCCCCACATCTATTGATCCTACACCAAATGCATGCTCCTCCACTCCCAACAAGTATAAAATTTATATCATTCCCGCACAAAAAGGGATGTACCATTCAATGAAATCCTCGACTAATTTTATAAAAAACAAGGCTTATTTAACTTATTACTATTTTGATCTCCCATCTTTTCTCTACAAATAGACTATCAGAAATACATTTCTAACTAGTAGAGAAGCTAATATGAACGGGATATGCATGTTAAATTGTTGGTAGGTATTCTTACAAATAGAAATATTATTTTAAAACAACTCATTCAAGTTTGAGTGCCAAAAATTTAATTTTTAGTAGTTAATAATTACCTTCCCACTTGGTCTCATTCCATTGACAGCTCCCATGGTCCCCTCTTGGAAATGCATAACATTGAATTTAAAAATTGTTCTCAGGACACTGAGCACGTGATCTTTTGGAAACACCTTCACGATGAATGAAAGAAATTAAAATAAAGAAGCCTGACTAACATTTTAAGAAAGATATTTATATTCAACACAGATTGTATGTAACACAACATCACCTCATCAGGATCTTTTTCAACCAGGTCACAAGCCTGAAGGTACCACTGTCCTGCCATCTGATCAGCCATGATGCTGTCGTGGTATTTACTGTTGCTGCTATCATAATTGTAGTATACACCTGCATCAAACAAACCATCTTTAAAGTTTACTTTAAAAGTATTTAGTGGATAACATCAGTTAATTAATTTCTAATAATTATATTTATTTGCATTATTTAAATCTCTTACAAGCTGCAGCTGGAAATAATCTAGTGCTAAGCTGATGAGTGGCTGACTTACCCTGGATAGGACACTAATCTATTGATCATAACAAGCTACCAGTCATTCAAGTCTTTTCATTAAAGCCCCAGTTTCAGCAGCATACAGCAATGTAGGCCTCACACATAGTAAACCTTCACTCTTTTTTCTAGTGGAATGTTACGGTTTACTAGCAAGCTTGGCAATTTCCGATTCTGGTGTTAAAAAATAATTTGTCATATCTTAAAACTTACCATTCCAAAGTCTTGCCTCGTAAGCTTTCTTGCCTCTCTTCAAAATCTCTAGGTATTTCTTCTTTTCCACAGCACAGTCAAGAATGTGTGCTATTTCACTCATTACTTTCAATGTCGCCAGCCACAAACCTCCACAATAGGCACTGCAATGTTTGACGTTATATACACTAAATATTAATATAATTAGACCAGACAAGAACAATAAACATTGAAATTTCAAACAGTCTATAGTGTGTATGAAGCAAACAGCTTGTGACAAAGCCATTTTCTTTTATGACAGGTGCCCTAGCCCCTCTTTTGATGAAGAAATTAAATTTAAAAGCATCTTCAAACTTTAATTATGACTATGAACAAAAAATTATCTTATTTTAAGTAGTAACTAACTTTCAGTTAACATGCATTTGATCAAGTTTTGAAGCTTTTAATATAATTAAAGTAGTTTTGAAAACTGTGGCTTGTGTTCTACAAATTTATAGCAGTGAGATAGTCGGGTAAAAACGTGTGAGTTTCAGGTATTAATTAATCCTTTACTTTCAAAACAACAAACACAAGAACAAAAAAAAGATAATTGTGTGAGTGGGCCCAACGCATTTGACCAAAGGCAGGTTTCTGCTGTTCACCTAAACAACAAAATACTGCTGGCTAGTAATGATGGTATGTGAATCAATTTTGGGCTCATCATCATCATCATCAGCAGCAGCAGCAGCAGCATCATCATTTTTATTATGTTGAAGATCAATATTATAAATATCAGCAACACCATTATTTCTATTGACATCATTATCACCATAAACACCATCAACATCATTTTATAAAATAACAAATTAAAAATAGTACGTGTGCTCTGATTGGCCGAGAGGTACGGTGTGTTTGCATGAGATTATGTAACATGGTTGTTATTTTTATTTTATAAAACCAATAGAAAACTTTTTTTCTTGTGTTTGCATAACCTAATATTAACACTCGAGGGGTTGGGAGAATTCTCAACAGTTATGCAAACCCTCCACTTCGTCTTTGGTTTGGATAACTGTCTCGAATTCTCCCAACCCCGCTCGTGTTTATATCAGGTTATGCAAACACAGAAAACGCTTTCTATTGCTTAAATCATTAATAATTATTAACATTAACATCAAACATCATCATCAACATCACCATCACTAATATTTACTAGATACTTTTAATTACTAAACACAATTTTTATATTTATATTCCAGATAGATTCACTAAAAATAACAAAAATGTAGAATTACCTTGGGCCTGTTACAACCCAGCTATCATATGTCTGATCGGCAAACTTTGAATTCTCTATCAGACCATCACCATCTGTATCTTGAGTTAATGCCTTGGCCATTACAGTCTAAAAACAGATCGGGATGCTTTGAAACTGTATTGTTATAACAGATGTGAATAATAGTTGTGACTACAATACAAAAATGTTTTGACTGACACAAACATGGGACCCTTGGCGACCTGAACACCAAGCAGGTGCCTGTGAGCTGTGTTTGTGATATTTACCAAATCCAAAGCTTGAAATAAATTGAAGAAAGTTTTATTGCCTGTAGCAATTATATGAGGAAAGTGCCAAACTTAGCATGTATTAAGTACTAATTATATATTAATTATAATAAAAATTAATTAAAGAGATCCACTTAGAAAAATCAAGTTTTTAAACAGGTAACTAAATCAAAACAAAACAAGTTTCACCTTAGCAGCTGGCCACATATCCTGCAGGTACTGACGACTTCCAGTGACAACATAGTCTCTGTACACCTATGACAAAACAACAAAACATTTAATATACTTCTCTTTGACACTTTGCTAACAGACTGTGAATCATTCATTCATCACTATCACTTACTTGAAGAATAAACTTGAGATTCAGGTCTTTCCAGTTTGATGTGTCATGGATGGTGTAGGCATTGATCTTATCAAATGGTTCATCCGCTATAAATAATATTTAATTATTTAAATAATTACCCACTGCAGTTAATATTGTAATAAATAATAAATTGTACAATGTGTTTATAACTTAATAATCTTTGTGCACGGTTATAATATAACAATGCAAAATAAATAAAGATTGTATAAAAGAAGCCTCAAAAATACTTATTTTGCTAACTATATTATTTATCTATAAAGATTATTTCAATTAGAATAGGTTGTCTAGATATATCACACATCAAAGCTCTCAAAAAATGTCAATCCTCCACCACATGTTCTTCCACTGCCAACAAGTTCCTTACCTCCATCACACACTCACTCCACATTTTCTCATCTACGGGTGGGATTGGATGGGTTATGATTGCCCTTCATCCATTGATCCTGCACCACATGCTCCTCCACTCCCAACAAGTTCATATCCTTATCACACAATCACTCCACATTTTCTCATCTACGGGTGGGGTTGGATGGGTGATGACTGCCCTCCATCCATTGATCCTGCACCACATGCTCCTCCACTCCCAACAAGTTCATATCCTCCAATACACAATCACTCCACTTTTTCTATCTATGGTGGGGTTGGATTGGTGATGATTGCCCTCCATCCAT
>JAOTRI020135115.1:0-11121 GCA_028564885.2 Zoanthus sanctaehelenae
AATTGAGTTAAATTGAAATATTGTAAATATTAAAAACTGTAAATTTGATGTAATTCTTATGCCTAAATCAAATAAAAATTCTATTATTATTATTTAAAGGATACTTTCTAAGCTCTGCTTACCCCAAGTAAAACTGACAAATAATTTCTAAATAATATATAGTTTTGAACTAATTACTCATAAATATTATATTACAATAGCCTTTTGTCAATTTCACCATTGTTGTTTCAATTTCCAGAGTCGCGGCGTAATTAGTGCCAAGTGCAATTTGTCTATTATGGTAGTCTCTTCTGACAAATCAAAACAAAGTTTCCATAGAAACTACCTTAAGATAAATGGAGTAGAAAATTGCCATTTACAGGTCAATTCTACTAAAATGTTGCGTTTCTCCGCATCCCATAAAACAAAATTAAGATCGTGACACAGTTTTTCAAAATAAAACTTAAAATAACAAAAGAAAATAAAAAAACCTACCACTGGATTCCGTTTGATTTGCAGTAACTAGAAATGAGATTTTAAAAAAAACAGAATAAGTTAATTCGATCACCATACAGCTTGTTAATCGTGCTTGTTTGAAAGTGCGATAAAACTTCGACAACATCATTATATTATTAATATATATCCGCCGCACTCATCTGCATGGAATTCGAATTTATCTTTCTGTTTTACCGCCACCCGGTTAGCCTAGCTGGTAAGGTGCCAGTCTGTTGTGCGGGAGATCTCGGGTTCGATTCCCGGCCGGATCACCACACAGGGTCTTAAAATAACATGAGGAGAAAGTGCTGCCTTTTCTTTAACATCTGCAAATGGTTAGACTTTTGCGTCTTCTCGGATAAGGACGTTAAACCGCAGGTCCAGCCTCTCGATCACTCTGTCGAGGGACTTGAAAGAACCCAAGCACTTGTCGGAAAGAGTAGGGAAGTGATCCCGGTGTTGTGGTCTGTCTGTTCTTCTGAGGGCATTTCTTAATGATATTATCTGTGAGCCGCTCCAGCGGACTATCTAAGACCCTCAATTGTCAAACCTTGTACTGATCATTGTAAAGCGCCTTTGATCATATCCATATGAAAAAGACGCTATATAAATGCTAAAGTTTAATTTTTTTTAAGTTTTATTTATATATTTATATCGAAATATATGAATGTCTGTACGAATAGACAAAACAAGTCCACATACGGTTACCGTATAAATAGCCACAACGAAATAAAAAAACTAGTTCTTTCTAGTCCTTTCCAATTCAAACAAACAAAACAATTCTGTTTTGATTATAAACTCTTAATTGGTTGGTTATTACTTCTTACCGAGTGACAACTGTCCAAGTTCTTGATCAAAGTCTTCATCAATGTCTTCAAATAATAGCTCGTCCACCTTAGACTGCAGAGAAGAATCAACGCTGAGTAAAAATAGGAACAGTGGAACTTACTGGGAATACATTCTTTTACTAAAGATATCATGTATAAAGAAAACGGAACTCCAAACAACATCAAAGATGGAATGGCTTCTCATTTTAACTTTTACCTTACATGTCCATGCCCGAATTAATAAGTTTAACTACATTAAAGAGAAGTATGGGCGAGTAATACATACATTGTACTTAACATTATCTGAAGATGGCTGTCGCATGACAACCGAAATATTAAACAACATCAAAAATGGAGTGGCTTCTCGTTTTAACTTTTATCTTACAACTCCATGATTATTTTTAGATATTTTGAATTGCAAATATAATTGAGATTCCAAAAATTTAGAATTTAAAGTATTACAAAAAGGGCTGGTAAAACCATAAGTAGGGCGCCATATTGCACTTTTAACCCGGGCTTAGAAAAGCTGCTCTTGAGGTCAAAAGGTGAAGTCCTACTGTGTTTGTGTATCTTCAACTAAAACGTGTATGTGACAATAGACGCTATGCAAAACGAGCGATTTCTTAAAAAGACTGGTAACAAGTTTGCACGAAATCAAGGCTGGTAATCATTTTGAGCATTTACCGGTGTGAGATATGTAGACAAAATACTGACGCGTGCGCACATCCGGGACATTTGGTAAATAACTTTTTCATATTTCACTCCAGTGAAATATGGAAAATATCAGTGGTATATTTTCCAGTATTTTAATAGTAACCATATATTATAGATACGGTTATATCTTACCTTTGCGATATGTTTATGAGAAGCAATTGGTAATCTACAACAGAAACATGTAACTTGTTAATATTCCTTTTTCGAATAAAGTTTTGTAGATGCCTATAAAAGAAAAATGATTGTTAAAAAATTACATATGATTCGAGGTGTCTGGGTATGATGTTTTTTGAAAATTAAAGATTAAAGAAAAGTTTAAGATTTTAGAGGCAGCTTAGCCTAGAAGATGTTATCATTTCTTTCTTATTACGATTCATTTTGTCGCACTCTATCCAGCCTACATTTCATTGAAATTGTAAGTTCGAGAAAGCAGAAATTTGATTTCCAAGTTATTCAAAATTAGGCAACTTGTTATAACATGTTAAAACGTATAAAATATACTGCATTACTTTGTCACCGCCGTTAGGGTAGAATAGTTGGTAAGATACCAGCCGTACGTACAAGAGGCTTGGGTTCAATTCTCGGCCAGACCAAACTTAGGAAGAGTGCTGCCTTGGGTCTACCATCTGCACGTGGTTATACTTTTCGCATAGGCCCTCAGAAACACGTGCACGTTTATGTGAGTGTGCCTGTAATGTGAAATGTCTCTGTCCGCCTCAAGAGTGGTGAAGATGGTGTTACCAATTAATTTTATGTCTCGCTAGATCGATAATTTGACGCCTTAATAACTTTCATTTTATTAACTTGTTGAACAAATTTATGTCAAAACATCAAATGAGTCTGAACTAGCGGCTTTCATAACCTTGGTATATTATTTTATTAGTAAATTTTTAGCTCAGGATAATGATTTTCCAGATTTGTGATTGGTTCCCTAAGCCCATGATAAGAGCCATTATTGTTAAGTTTGACCAAATAAGGAGAAACTGATGGCGAATTTCTTGTGCTGAAATTTTGGAGGTCGGAAAAAAAAATTTTCGCGGCGTCGTCGGTAAAGAAAATGTCACGATTTGTGGAGGTTTCACCCGAAGAAATCAAGAGAATTGAAGACAATGCGACCCCCATTAACACCAAAAGGTGAGCAAAATATGGACTGAAGATTTTTATTGGTAAGTGTGTGTTTTTCAATAAAATATTTATAAACAACTTTCGCAACTTTCGTAATTGTCAATGTAAACAATGCGTAACTAACATAATGTTTACCGTTTTTCAGAGTGGGTGGACAGTCCTGGAGAGAAAAAAAAATTTCAAAATCAATCGAGGAAATGTCGAAGCAAGAGCTCAATGACTGTCTGAAATCCTTTTAAACCTCGGCGAGAAAGCAAGATGGCTCTTACTACAAGAGGTCTCGTTGGTTATATATATCAGCCTCGTTGGTTATATATATCAGCTCATATCCGGCAAGTCCGAGAAGAATAACTGTTAAATATCTCATTATAAGTCAAAAAACTGTCTTTTTGCGGTATCACTTTCGACTTTGCATACATGACCACGACGATCATTTATCACAGGGTCGTAACGAGGAGTATTTTTTCGTGACTGATCCCATATTTTCCCCCAAAATGTTGATCCCGGATCCCAAAAACGAAGATAATTTTGATTCCTGATCCCAGATACCATGAAAAATACTGCTGATACCTGATCCTGGAGCTATGATCCCTGATCCCGGATACCATGAAAAATACTACTGATCCCTGATCCCGAAGCTATGACCCATGATCCCGGGGCTGTGATCTCTGATCCCAGCCTTTTTTAGGCCTTTGATCCCTGATCCCATATCCCTCGTTACGACCCTGTACTGCAAAGCATGTAAACAAGGTTAATTTTAACGGTGTTGCAATGTTCATTTTAGACGTTTTAATAAATCTTTAACTGTCCATTTGTTGATTGATTATTTTTCGTAGAACAAGTTTTGCATGAACAATTCTCTGGGGAGAATTTACTTTTACAAGGCTATCAGAGATCTACTGATCTCAAAACAAACATCACATACTAGACAGAATATTTGAGAATAATATACTCTTGATTGCTTGTATTTCTGAAGTACTCAAGCAAAGATACTACTATGACCTACAAAATAGCACGAGTAAAAGGCTATAAGCATCTAGTCTTTTTGAAAAAGAAGGCCAGGATATTTAACGTAAACGATCCTTTCCGGTTACGTATCGGTTTCGTGCTAGTAAGATGACGGACCCGAAAAATGGTTTCCGGTTACGTGTCGGTTACGTGTCGGTACCGTGCTAGTAAGATGACGGAACCGAAAAATGGTTTCCGGTTACGTGCCGGTTACGTGACAGTTACGTGACGGTTACGTGTCGGTTCCGTGCTAGTAAGATGACGGACCCGAAAAATGGTTTCCGATGGTGATATGTGTTAACACATTAAGTTTAATCAAAAGAAGAGTGCATGGAGTTCACATAGCTATATAAATATACCGAACAACTAACTTTAACATATCAATATCTATAAAAACACGTAATGCTTGCTTTCTTAATCCTTTCAGTCCCAGTCGGTTATCAACACCCAACTTCTCCTAACATAACAAATACAAAATAAAACATTTGGTAATGAGAATATTAGAATTGATCAAACAAAGCAAAATACTGAAAATATAAAAAGTGAAATTCTCTAAAGCTTGTTCAATGAAAAGTATGGGCTCAGGTTGAGATAACTTAATAACTCATCTGGGAATGAAAGGGTTAACTGTACTTTGTATTAGTCTCCTTTGTCAAAAAACGGCTCTCATGATCAAAATTTAAAGAAAAAAAGAATGGTTTCCAACAGTATGACTCACGGAACCAAAAAACTGGTTTCCCACAAATTTTTGAAATCTTCAGGCCTGAAAAGTTATATTTGTGCGTGTTGTGTAAAGTTTGGTTTAGAATTTGTTTACTGTTGCGTTTGCCGCATTAAATAGAATTGTTCTTCAGTTGGCAATGGGTTTTCAAAGCTAGCTAAGCTAAATCCTTATACGAGCCTAGTGGCCCATGGGTCCGGCGCTTATCTCCGGTTTCGGCAGTGTTAAGCGGATGAGAGTCTTTGACTCCCCCTGGATGGGACACTAATCCATCGTAGGTTAGCTCCGATGGAAAGCTGAGTTGGCTTTGGCGGAAAAGAAGGTCACACAAACGTTCGAATTTCGTCAAAGTGCCGAGATCAAACTGGGGACCTTGTGGTTGGAAAGCAGAGATCTTACCAACTGCGCCAACCACGTCCACCTGGATTTGAAAAAGCCGAAACCAATTATAGAGCTACATCCAATTTAGCCTTTAGGTATCCTGTTTATGAACAGCAACTGGCTTGCTATTATTTTTATCAACAGCAATTTAGTTCTGTCCGTTCAGGTGTCTATTAAATGCTTGGTTTACACAGGCCTTTCAAACTGATAAAAAATTTAATATTTTCCATACGGTTTCAATATTCCAAACAGTAAGTATTTTCAATTGGTTGGCTATAAATACAGGTCAGTTTTAAACGAGCGTTTTGAGAAAATATGAGAGATTACAGACTTTTAGTTTCAAACACGAAAGTCAACCGTTACGTAATGTATACATATCTGAACAGACATAACTATATATTTCGTTAATAGAAAAAGTTTAAATACTTTTTAAATTATAAACCATTTTTTTTCTGTATGTATCCAGAATTTAACGAACGTGTTTAGTGGCACAAACGTTTTCAGATTCAAATAAAGTTTAAGAGCATTGCAAATTAAAAGTTACCTTTCACTCAGTGTATCTGTCGCAATTTCACTTGATTCGTTGCTTACCCGACTGTAATATTCAGACAGAATTAATAAAATCATATCTCAGAAAATCAGCCAAACGCAATGAACAAATGCCGAGATAATCTATATTCACAAACCTTTCTTGTTGTTTGGCAAGCGGATTGTTCCTGGAGACCTTTGAAGGGGCAGAAGAATGAATACAACCATTACTATACGCATTTAACTTGTCAAGTATTATGCTTGATGCTACAGCAAAGAGAGAAAAAAGACGCCGTTTCATGGCGCCATTTTCAAATAAATGTTCCTAGAAACACGACAGGCTGTCGGTTACAATAGTGATATCAATGTTTACAATTAACTTCATGTATTAGCATATTAATGTACACACGAGCCATTCAGGAAGAAAAAGAACACTTCCATTTTCAAATCTAAAACTTAAACAATTTGCCACCTCAGTGAAGTGAATTGCCAATCTTTTTACAAATATTAGAAAACTTGTCAAAAAAGATCAGGATCGACTTTAATTATACTGGCTACATTTAGATATACACATCTAGTTTTAAAAGAAGATATCGGCTTTCAAGACACTTCAAAAACAATGGGAGAGCAATTGTTAACGAGCCATACATTGTCCATAGTTCTTTCAATGCATTAGAAGAACTGTGGCTCGAATGTTGGTTTTCATTTTTTAAATATTATTTTGCAAAAATCTTGAATATTAAGAATAAGTTTTTCTAGCATCTTTTTAAAAAGAGGTAAAAAAACACGATTTTATTAAATCGTGTTAAACAATAGTAAAATGGCTTCCAAATAAAATTATCATTATAGGAGTAATAACAACATCATAAACAATAACATGCACGTTAATGAACTGTGCATAAATCAGCTGGCTACAAGTACCACCACAGGCAACCCAAGCTCAGTATGTGCGGTAAAATTAGTAAAGACGTTTTCAACATTTAAAAAACCACTCGCAAGAACCCAAAATTCGCTCGCAGGAAAAACAAATTATCACTAACTTTCAAGCTTCATGGTCTGTTAATTTCCAAAATACTTTACAATTTGATCAATTTTTTACGATCGACGGCAAAATTATGAATTTCTCATACAAAGTTTTACAAAATTTTGAAAATATCATTACTAACTTTACCACACACACTAAGCTTGGGTTGCGTGTGGTACTACGTATCTCATTTCAAACTAAAATTGCTCCCAGTAATCGCATTATAATCTCAACCAAAGCTACTAAAGCACAATTCCCAGTTCATAAAGAGCAAAGTTGTTCCAGGAAGAAGGGTTATTCACCAAACCGATTTACCCTCGCCGAGCTAACTTTCCACACCGATGATTTTTTTGTTACACGACAAGAATTACATCATGCAGAAATAGAGTGGCAAAATGTGAAGTCACAAAGAATAAAATTTGTGAATTTGTGGGATTTGTCAAAATCATCCTAGAGATTAAGACTAAAAATGTATCCATGTAAAAAATCACAATATTGGTGTAAATTGTCTGCGAGATACGACCACAGATATGCTCCAATGACTCCATACAAATCCTTCTAAAATAGGCTTGGTTCATAAAGTTATGAACTAATTTTATAAGGATTTGTATGGAGTCATTGGAGCATGACTGTGTAATTTTGCCATGGAGGCATTTCTCATCTTGATCTTTCTGAATATTACAACCAAATTAGTGATTTCACAAATAAACGTTTTGTGACGTCATCACTTCGGTAATCTATTATACCCCACCACAATACACCTCCTCTTTGGGGAAAACTTGTTACATACTTCATTCCAATAAAACAATGCACAATCATATAAATGAATATTTAAATTATCTAAAATAAATTGCTTGGCTATACAGAACATCATAAGAACTAATTGTAAAAAAGTACAAAATGAAAGTACAAATATGAAACGTAAGGCGATATCAGTTTACTTTAGATAGTTTTCACGTTTCAGGTCGAACAAATCTTTTGACAGACAAATCGTCTAAATCGATCACCTTTCAACTTATACATTGTTGGAAAAGTTATGAAATGATCGAATGAATAGTGTAAGTTTTTTAGAAATCTTTGAAAGCAAACCTTATTAACCTTTCAGTCTGTCCCGATAAGTTACTAACACCCAACCTCTAACATAATGCAAACTAAATAAAACATTTGAAAATGAGAAACTGAGTACTGAGTAAAATTCTCTCAAACTTGTTTAATGAACAGTATGTGCTCAGGTTGGGAGAATTCAATAATTCAACTGGGATTGAAAGAGTTAGTTCAGGCCGAAACGTTTTCCTTTGCGGAGTTCCAACTAACAGAAATTTTAATTTCAGGAATGATATTTTTGTTGTTGTTCAAAACGGTGTCAGGTATTTTTGATAGCATCAGACGTTTGAAGTTTTTAGAGCTGATTCAACAAAAGGTCTTAATAGCAAGAATTTAGTAAATAAATGAACTTTTACTCACTATTTGGCATAATTTATTTAAATTCCTTAAATAATACCTAGTCCACACGAGTCCGGAGATTTTTGTACAAAAATATCTGCGTCCACACGTAGCGTATACGAATCGTATACGACCGTCCACACGTATTCGCTACGTATATCTGGATATCTCAAAGGACAATGGAAATACTCGCCCGGAAAAGACTGCATCGATGCTATGACGTCATTGTATAAAAAAAATATCCGGATTCAAGCGTTCACACGTATCCAACATGTATCCGGAGACAAACCGTATACAGAAATTTCCACTCTGCAGAGCGTATATAGAAATCTCCGGAGACACTGCGAGACAACAAGCGTAGACGGCGGACATGTGTGGACGCAAGTTGTATCCGCATAAAAAAATTGACGGATGCGAAATCTCCGGACTCATGTGGACGGGGCCTAAGTTGTTCATTTATTTCAGTCATCCATTTTTTGCCAAAACATGATTGAAAATATAACTTTGTGTGTGTTGTGTATTTCTTAAAAATGATTCAACAAAATTTGAAAATGCAAATGTCTAGAATTACATTATAAAAGAAAACTCAATCGAATTTCCCAATTTTCTGACACCGTTTTGGAGTTCATGATAACTATCATTGGACCAGAGTTTGTGGCGATAGATAATTTGTTAGTCGAAAAGATTTGTTCGTCTACTGATGGCATTTCTAAAATAAAGTAAGCAAAATAAAAAATTCGTGGATTTATATAGCACATCTATCTATATATTAATGCTCATATGCGCTTTACAAATTTACAGAGCTGACAGATTAGAGACTTCATTGGCGGCGGCACGGGAAAGGCTCCCCAAAAATAATATTAGGGGGGGGGCATCGCCCCTTCAAAAATCATGTTGAAACCCTTAACTATTTGCGAATGTGATTCTTGTACCAAAATGTACAAATATCGGCAAAGAAAATGCAGGAAATAGCGTCCAGGGGGGTTAAAAATTCAAAATTTCCCGGGGGAAAATAATTCCGGAGACCCTAACTTTCTCGAGCCTGCGGCGCTCGCTGTCGGACGCCATCGGTCCCCTCTTGCCGCCGCCTCTGTACTTCTATCGTCCGCTACACCGGCTCACAAATATTTCCATAGATTAATAGTGCTCTCAGTAGGTTTAGAAGAGACACACCCCAAAACATACTCTTTTTGTTAAACTCCCAAGAGACTCAGGAAAGTGGACCAACGGTTTAACGTCCTTAATTGTCCGAGAAGACGCCATTTGCAGATCTTATAGCAGAAGGACACCTTCTCCTTAATAATTTTAAGGCCCTAAGTGTTGATCCGGCCGGGAATCGAACCCGATCCTGGCGCCTTACCAACCAGGCTAACCAGACGGCGGCAGACACTACTAGTAGTTTTCAGGAGCATTCGAGTTTTTTCTTTTCAGATATCTATTAGCTGGGTCAAATGAGTGATTCTGAGGGATTCAAATACTCAAGTCACCAAATCAACCTTTGCGGTTAGATAAGATGTGACACTTCTCGAAAAATAATACAGATCAAACTGGAGTAGAGAATGCTGCATGGATAGTACATATCTTACGTTAATTAAATAGATGATGAGAACACACAAATTACCCTTGTTTTGGAAGCTAGAGTGCTAGCACAAACAGGCAGGGCAAAGGGAGTTTAAAAGCGGTTTGTTGAAAAAGAGTTCAGGGAGTTGCATTTTCGATGTTGGTCTAATAGTACATGTAGAGCTTTAAAAAAATGGGAAATCCGTGTGTTGTAGCTCTACATGCAAGTAAGAAAATGTACGACACCACAATGAAAAATCAGGAAGGCCAGTGACTTTTATGACGTCAGAGCCTAATTAGAACCTAGACTCCGAATCGCTCGTCCAATACATAGAATCTGCAACTTTAAGCGCTTATAAAAAATAAATAAAAGTCAAAGTTCAAAGATTTTTTCAGAAATTGAACCTAGAAGTAACCTACTTTTGAACTAGAGAAAATTTTTTTTCCTTCATATGCACTTTAAGGTCTCTATAACGTTATAACTTATAATCCACCGTACAAACTCAATCTTGATAATGATTACTATATCATAAAATCCACCTGAATGAAACATATACAAAGTTATTATTATTAACTATAGAGTCCTTGCTCTACATACCTACATTGTAGATTAATTGGTAATTTCTTTACTTCGCTACCGTAAAATAGATAATTATTCCAATTACAGCAAGAATTGCAAGGCAGATAATGGCTAAAATAATTTTGTTCTGGATTATTCTGAAAGAAAAAAAAAGAAAATATCAACAGAGAGTTTTCTTACTTTCATACAGATACATAGACCGTATGTCGTTACGAATTTTATACATTTTAAATATCAAATATATATCAAGGTTTAGAACACTTAAATTACCCCTGAGAAATAATTCACAAGAACCTAACAAATTTTAAAGGTGCCGGTTGCTAAATGAATTTTTCCTTCTATTTGGAAAATAGTATCCCGCTAGGCTAGATCTTAGTCTTGTGCGGTGAAATCCGTCACGTCAAAATATGAAACGTTAGTAAAAAGACGGAGGCTCGGCGAAAACCTTTTTTTTTCACACTGCAACTTCTTCGTTTTTGCGATTGTCTAACCTCCAAAAGACCACCAAGTTTTCTAAGTGTGCTTTCCTTCTTTATATCGGTCATCCTCGCCATTTCCTTTCCAAGTTTTATTGAGAGGCAGCGTGGCGCAGTGGTTAGAGTTGAGGCTTTAAATGCGGAAGACCCGGGTTCGATTCCCCAACTCACACCACTGAATGGATTTGTCCTCGGTGATCCCAGGGACAAATTTACCACGCTTTGTAAATAGCCAACTGGTTTGCCTCCTACCAGTTGGG
>JAOTRI020135125.1:0-11120 GCA_028564885.2 Zoanthus sanctaehelenae
TTTTATGCTTCATTGGCCTATGAAAACACACCTCTCGGCCAATTGAAACCACTGTACTATCTTAAGTATTTTATAAATAAGTATGAAAAATAACTAGCAGTAAACTAGTTTGAGCCGTGTCAGTGTTTCTAAAGAAACAATTTAGTAATGAAAATGTAAATTCTACACCATAAAAAAGAGAATACTTACAGACATTTCGGTCATGTCATCATTTTAGTACTCTATAGAGTACTAAAGTGATGATGTCACAAAATGTTAATTTGTGAAATCACTAATTCTGTAGTTATATTTAGAAAGAACAAGATTAAAAATGTCTCCATGCCGAAATTTAGCTTTTCACCACCAATTAGTGACGAGATATTACCATGGTTATACTCCATACAAGTCCTTGTTAAAATGGCTTGGTTCCTAACGTAAGGAACCAAGCCATTTTTAGAAGGATATGTATGGAGTCATTAGGGCATAACTGTGGTAATATCTCGCCGGCAATTTGCACCAAGATGCATATTTTTAGCAAGGATACATTCTTAATCTTCATCTCTCGGATGGTCTTAAAAAATTCCATAACTTCACAAATGTTTTTATTTTGTTTACGTCACACTTTACCTCTATTACCAATTTACGCATTTTAGTACAAACCGATGCTTGATAATGACTAATGAATTAAATTTGTTTAAAAGTTGTCTAAAGTATTTCAAAGAATAGTTTAAATTTCTAAAAAGGGCAGTTAAATACCGATAAAGAGTTTAACCGGCTAAATCCTGAAAATGGGTTTGAAAACATTTTAAAAATGTCTTTAATGTTATTACAAGAATTTAAAATACACAGCTACTGGATTACACAAAAACACGAGTTTCCGGTAACCGTATTAGCGTAAAATAACACGCCGTACACTCATTCCATTTTAAACGCTAAAAATTATAAAAATGCAGAAGCACCTTTGCTCAGTTGCCATCTTCCCCTTGAACTCATGTCAATAACAGACGCTGATAAAGCAAAGGGGCAGAATACGAAGCATGAACGAGAGAGCGCGCGCGAATCTTCGAAAATGCAAATATACATGACAACTGAACTTGACTCGAGGTTTTCACTAAAGTTCAGAATATAATTAATTATCGCAGTAATATTGGTATTTTAGTTTCGTATTTCGAAAATATTTTACAAAATTAACAATTATAAGCCTTGGAAAATGTTTATTTTAAACAAAATACATCAACTTATAAAGACAAACTATTTTCAAAAACTTTTGGTCGCAGGTGTACAAATTATATATAACACCCACATTACGAGTGAAAGTAACTACATCCTGTACTAAATAATGGTAGAAAACACACTGACAGATCTTCATAATATGCTAAAGCTACCAAACTTAGATTAGAATTGTACGGTTTAATTTTTCCTTCCAGATTAACAAAACAAGGAATCTATAGCTATTTCAAACTGATTTGTGATCTATAATTATAGCAGCCTACAGTAATTCATACTTTATTCTGTAGATTCTAAAGTTTTCGTTTCTAAGAATTATTTACACGGTAAGCCGTGTTAGCTTAAAACTTGTATTACAGCTCAGTGATCTAAACTCACTTTAGAAAGTTACATTTCTGTTTATTTACACAACAGAGCTTCACACATCACGAGAAGTTCTTTACCGGTAGTTTGGAAGACAAATCGTGAAAATCTTAGCAAAAATATGATCTAGAAAATAAATTGTTCATAAGAAGAAGTTCCTATACTTCTTAAGATAACTACTTACCAATGACTTTAATTTTTCGAGATTTTCCAAAAATTTGGGTGAATTCATGGCCAAAAATGTTTTCCGTGCCTGACATGCGACTTGCTGAATCGTCGCCATTTTTCGCTGTCAATGAGGAAACAGCCTAACCCCCTACCCCCAATAATTTATTTTTTGCTGATCGGTTTAGAAGGGAAGTAGATTGTTCCAGAACCTTGCCAAACATCTCGAACCCAGGCTCACATTACCGACGTAGTGAAATGAATCTGGGTACAAGGAGGTACTAGGTACAAGGAGTCGGTACAAGGTTGTTTCGGGAAGACTTGAACAGCGGAAACACGCTTTTAAAGCTTGCGCGTCATACTTTAGTTGGCGGGAAGTGTAATACCTTCGAAGTTGATTGTAGGAATTTCTCAAAAAACAGTTTGTCGTTGAATGTCATAAGAATTTGTATCATCATGGTAGCTGATTTGACAACTGGAGCCGTGGAGGTAATGGTCTTCTTGTTGGATAAGCTTACTTGATGTTTAAACTGGAGATCTTCATAAATAGCTGTATTAGACAATTGGCTTCCCGCCACATTATCTTCTACTAAGATTTCTATAATATTATATTTATAGGCAATATTAAATAGACCTGCGGAAGAACATCCTCAAAAGCCAGTTTTACAAGTTTTAGTAAGTATCTTTTTCTACTTTGTACGAACGATCTTTCTGTTGTTACTTGTGAATTTTTAATTGATTATAAAAATCGTCTTTGCAAACGAAGGTATTCTGTACGTAGTTAAGCTACATTTGGAGTTTCTTCTCAATTTGTCACAGGTAGCCCAAACTATATTTATTACATTTTATATTTATAAAGTAAGTGTATGGGATTGTACGTTTATGTTCACATCTTATTCAAATTGAAAAAGAAATGAAATAACTTGTTTTATTTTGTCATCATTATGTATCGTTCTGGCACTGGGAGAAATAAGATGATCAAAATTATATGGAAGAAAAAGTTGAAAACATGCCATTGACCTGCTCTACCTCTACTAGATATAACCGTGCTCAAGGACTGCTTGTATTTTGAACTTGACCCAAGTATTCCCAATTAAGTTATCAGTGATAGTGTAGAGTCCCTCTTGACCTGAAAAGGAACTTAACTGACTTGGTTTACACTTCTTTGCTTAACTCTATGACCCAGCTGATTGCACTCCAGCAATGGTAGTTATCAAGAAAACAATGGCAAGATCTGCCTTTGCATAGATCCAAATCCTCTAAATAAGAATCTCTAAAGAAACCACTACCCACTCCTGGGGGAGGTACTTGCCTATACAGTATCAGGGACCGCAAAGCATGGAAGGGGGATGCTGGGGGGCCATAGCCCTCCCTAATAATTTTGCTGCTACTTTGAATTTTGAAATTTCGTCCAGAAATCCTAACCCGTGCTTCTGCTGTCCATAGCTCCCCCCCAATAAAAAGTCTGCTCTGCGGTCCCTGAGTATGTGGTATCCAGGTACACATAGTGCCCTATAGGGTATACTTTTTGGTTTCTTTTGATAAAAGACCTGATTTTATATAACAAGAATGGTTTCAGCCAACTCTTAAGTTTTTAGATTTGGTCTCCAGCACCTAGTAATACAGTACCTTGAAATCATGGTGACCCTTGTGGTGATCGGCACATTTCGACTGGGCTGTTTACATAAATATACAGGCATGTCTGCATGCATGGTGACAGCAAATTGTAATGTGTTTTCCAAATCATGCCAAAATAATGCTACACTGTAAAATGCTGCCTAGATTATTGTGCCAAATGGTGCTACTTAAAATAATTGTCTACAGTACCTACGAAAAACCAATATTTATCGCAGGTCTCGAATTCCGAAGGAGAGAGGCAGTTCGCGGGTCTAGAATTCCAAAGGAGTGGGAAGGGGAGGGGGGTCGTTGATTCTTGATTTACAAAGGTTTGGAGTTTGTTGTGCTTAGAATTTTAAGAGGACACTAATTATGTCCAAAGTAGTTTAAGTTAAAGCTGAAACCAATCAGACCAGACTCGCAAAACACAACGAGTGAGCATGACAACATGATCATTTCTACAAACAGTTCAAGAAAAGAATAAGATGCCCTGCCATCGTTGCTTGCTGCAATCCAAGAAATGAATAGTTTCAGAATTATTTAGGTCATAAGGCTTATCATTTATATCTATGCCATTTATACCTACTTCCTACCATTTTTACAAGTTTTATCTGCAGTCTGATCTTGAGCAAAGATTGTTCCGATCGTTGAAATCATGTGCCAGGCTCTAATCATCTTGATCTCGTTCAGAGCAGAAGAACCTGCTGACCAGATAAATAGATGTAGTGTATATGTTTTTAATAGCTAGGTAACTGGGTGATTTGGAAAATAAATCTGTAAAAAGGCAATATTGAATTGTAAACAAATTCCTGTATTTTTGAAATATATTTTTTTGTGACTGTCTCGCTGGGTTGTCGCACAATTTTTTATATTTTTGCAAAATTGAGAGTTACCTCGCTTGAAAACTTTCTGCAAGAATTTGTCTTTCATGTTTGGGAAGCTATTATCAAGTAGTTAATTTATGTACAGTATCATTCGAAACGAAATCCTAAACAAATTAAAGTTTATTCAGAAAATACGTTCTAACTATAAAAGAAAGAAGAAAAGGAGAATAAAACGGGTAAAAGAAATAATAGGTTTTTATTTGGTCACTGTGGGACTCTTTCTTTGAACGGCTAGCCATATTGGAGGTTTGAATATAAACAATGCCAATGATCAGTCTGGCGAAAGAAAAATATTAATAATTTTGGCAACTGTTCAAATCTTTTTATCCTGGTCATAAATGTTATACCGTGATGTTTCTAGCTGCATTACTTGTTGTCACTGGGAAATCTAAAATGGCAGACGATACCAAGACGATTGACAAAACAATCTGTAGTATGCATTCATCAAGCATCTTTCTAGTTGCTGCCCGTTATCATGACTTCCTCCTACTATTTTGAAAGTCAGAAATTAGTAGTACACAACAAATGCAGAACTGGTCTAACTCTGGATTTAAAAGTAAATGTAAGTGCTTAAAATTATTCATCGATCACCTGGCTTTGTTTAACAGCTCCTTTTACTTCGTAAACAATCAACATTTCGCCCAATCACAGTATACTAAATTTATTAAGTCTGGTGGAAATTCCAATGGGGTTTGGTAACTTTTCTGGAATTCCGAAGGGGAGGGGAAAGGGGGTAAAGAATTCCGGAATTTCCTAATGCACAGGAGGGAGGGGGGGTAAAATGTCAATGCCATCCGTTGTAGGGGTATGGATATTCTCTAGAACTACCCATTTGGAATTGTACTCATCAGAAATTAGGGAAATGTAATGATGTTCAATTTGTTGGTGTACCAGTAGCATGTGTGTGGCCAAATACTAAAATAGAAGTTGGCATTACTCAATTGCTACTGTATATACATTATTCTATTAGAAAGAAAATACTGTACAAAATATTTTGAAATCGACTAATGTTTATGCTTTGTGTGCAGGCAATTAAAAAGATGCAGAATTCCCAAGGAAGTGGCACTGATCGTTTTAGGTCAGTATAATGGTAGAAACGTTAATTATTTTCTGCTTTGGGGATTACCTACAGGCATAATGCATTTAGTCACTTAAACCCCACCTCTTCCTGACTCCTGGGGCAGGTAAGAGGATTTGATATAGTCCAAAGTCAAACAACATTTTTTTCCATAATTGGCCGATTGTTATTTTGTTCAACTCTTCTCCAGGGACCTTTTTTGTGCTGGACAAGTTACATGATCATAGTAGTTATGAAAGCATGACACATTCAAGTTGCATCATATACAACTGGGGATTTCTTAGTGTGAAAACCTGATGACGAAGAAAACCAAAGACTAATCACCTAACTTTTTTACTGGAAAAATAAAATATGTACAACAGAGGGATGAAACATAATTTTTTTTTCATTTGAAGAATTTTCTGCATTTTTTTTGAAATAATATGCAAGTCTGTAGCCTCACTCAAGAATGGAGTGTCTGCAGGTGATGTTCCCACCAAAATATACATTTCCAGCTTACTGAAATGATAATGATTTCACTTGTTTAACCTCATCAGATTCTCTGACACTGATTCATGGATCAGCAGTATTGATTTGGAAGTAAATGATTCACCATATGAATATTAATGATCCTCTGCTCAGAGTGAATCCTGCATTACACTGAGGAACTCTTAGAAAACCCATGAAATTTTGTTGTAAAATTGTCAATAAATGAGAACTTACCATTCTTACAGTACATTTTACAACACAGTTTGCTTACATTTTACAAAATGTTATTCAAAATAGAAAACTAACAAGACTCTCTAAAAACTTTTGCTTGGCTGTTTTTTTTCCAGGTCCCTCTTCTTTTCTTTGCACAATCGAGCACGAAATAAATCTTCTAAGATATGCCACATTTTGTCTGGATGACAAAAACACAGAAACAGATTGAATCTATTTTATTACTGAGCTTATCATAGGCAGCCCTGTAATTACAGGTTATTAACAAAATATTGAGGACATTAATTTATTGTTCTTGTTATTTGCACAGGCTTTTCTTATCAGATGGAAGACATTTACATACTTGTAAGTTTACCATCAATTTCTTTGTCTTTGTATATACTGTATCTAATTGTTTGTAGTTATTGAATAATTGTTACAACTGTACGCAGCTCGGATATAAACAATTTGTTTACTGGTTACAATGCTTCTCCATTTTATCAATGTAAAATTTCATTCTTCCTCAAGAATAACTTAAAATTGCTTACTCTTAAGCTGTCTGTAGTGATACTTGTAGGTTACAGTATAAGCTGAATATCTTCATCATGTGATTGTCAATGAAGTTTTCTCTGTAATTGTTCAGTAGATCTAGATCTCTACGAAACTGGAACAGCAATATACAGTGTACTGAACTAACGGCTACAGAAACAGTGATCTAAAAGTAACTAAATGTTGGCTCTTGGTCTAATGGATCAGATGCTTGCAGCATGGAATGTACTGTCTATTACTTAGGTACAATGGTTGGTAGGGGAATGGAGATGGGGGTAGGGAGATGGAGGTTGTGAAAAGTACAGTACATGTAGGAAAAGGGCAATGGTGTGACTTAAGGAAATAGGTAAAAGTTTTTATGGTCAATAGGTGGTTGAAAATTTTGTCTTGGAATCTTGTTGAAAGACACTTTGTGTGATGACTGAAGTACAGTAATAGAAGTCAATAGAGTAATGAAAATGTAAATTCTACACCGTAAAAAAGAGAATACTTACTAAAATAGAGTGCATTAGAGATTGTTATGATGGATAGGAAGTAGCTGATATACCTCTTCTGAAAACTGTTTCACGCAAAAAGAACTGGCGATTTCACGCATCACGAAATATTTGAAAAACAGCTTCATATTCACAAAATAAAGCACACTCCGTTTGTTCACAATTCACGCGAAAGTAAGTGCATTTTTCACAGATCACGAAAAAATGGAAAACCAGTTTCACGAGGACAGAAAAGTATAGATTCACGAATCACGTAGATAATAGATCCTTATTCACGTTTCACGCAAAGCAAAAAATGCCCATTCACACGTCACGAAAAAAGTATAGGGGACCCTCTAAAAAGTGTTAGTCCTTTGCCAGAGCAAAGTGTTGTTTAACAAACTCTCACCAGAATTACTGCATTTGGGCCTGTGGTATAATTATAATTTTATTTTAGGTATTGAGGAAGTGGTTTGGTCAGATGGTATCTGCTTTGACATTTGTGCACAACAAGCATGTGATTCATAGGTAATGCAATGTGATACAAAATATAGCAGGGCCCAATTGTTTTAGTTTAACCCTGAAATTGTATGGTACATACTGTACCAGTATGGTACCACGTATAATTGGGCTTGATTGGGAAATGATGTTGATGTCAGGACAGTGTTTTGAGTCAAACTATAATTAGTGAGCATTAACCCAACATAAAAATATGGTCCGGACATTTGACCAAAAAATGTTGGGTGTTGGGTGAAATGATCGATGGAACAGTTTGACAGCTGGTTTGTAGTGTGCTTTTATTGGAAAATTAGCATAGGTTAATTAAGATCAATGTTGAAAAGCTGTGTTAAAGACAAGAATTCAGAAGTGACAGTTGTTTCTGCATTAGAAACTTAAATTAATGGTACATTTTACATAAAAATTATTTATTTTTTTCTGACAAGTGGAAATTGTCTTAAATTGCTAAGTAGAAAATGCCTTGGCAGCCTGTTTTAATATCATGCACACAAGACTTATTTCTCTACAGTATTAACAAACAATTGGCCTAAATGCAATAGTGTATACACGTGTACTGTATATATTTTTACGGAATCACAATAACGTTTTCCATTCATTTACCACCCTTAATTTTACATTGTTTTTGTAATTGCTAACACCTATCTGAAAATTTAAAGAAAGAAATTGTACAGTTTCATTGAAAGTTTTAAGTAATACTTTCTATTAACTTGTTGTTTTCAACTTTTAGGGATCTTAAACCAAGTAATATTTTTCTCACCAATGATGGAAATATCTCAATAGGTAAGTACTTAGTCTAGTATAAGCAACAGCCAATGTTTTATTTGCAAGAAAATTTTTACAAAGAAAGAGTATGAAGTCAAATTAGTTTCCAAATTTCTAAATTGTTAAGTGAAGATAACTAAATATTTAAAAAGTATCAAGGAAAATCATATTCAGGTCACGGGGATTCATATCCAGATCACGGGGATTCATAAATATTCAGGTCACGGGGATTCATATTTAGGTTTGGGAAACTCAAATTCAGATCAAGGGAATCCAGATTTAGGTTAAGAGTGTTCAGATTCAGCTCAAAGGCAAATTCAAGATTTGGTAAAGGAAAGATTTAGGTTTGGGGAATTCAGGTTAAAGACCGTATATCTCTTATTTTCACTAAATCTCAAAAATTAGAAAATTTTTCCAGGTTCTTCCAATTGAATTTTAAAACTCAAATATTTTTTAAAATAAAGGTATACTGACTCAAAAAAAACAGAGAAATTCAGTTTTAAGTAACTTATTTAATTAATTTTCACGTTTTTTCTTATAAAACACCACTGACAGCGCAAGATGTTTAAATAGTACTGCTATACTTCACAGCTGGTACTGATCAAAGTTTAACTTTTAAACTTCTTAGGTGTAGAATTTTCGTTCCGTTAAATTTGAATTCGGTCATAGATGACAATAGTTTTCATTTTAAAGAATAAAAATTTGCGATATGGGGACTTTAAGGAAATCAGATTCAGGCTAAGGAATCCTTTTCTCATTATGATATTTTTAATTTGTATAATCTGAGTTATGTAAAAATTATTATTACTGAACCTTTTTTATTTCAGGTGATTTCGGCGTTGCCACTATAATGGATGATGCTCGTACAAGAACACGCACAACTGTAGGAACAATGAACTGGATGGCACCTGAAGTGTTAGAAAGACCGTATCCTGATAAATACACGCAGCAGATTTTGTTTGTATCGCTTGTGCTTTTACATTTATTTTGTTTAAAACTGGACATTTTCAAAGTGCTTTCTTCAGTTTGATATTGTACTGTAACAGTACAATTGATTGAATATAATAACTTTGGTTGATGTCAATGATATTACCTTAGATTTGTCTACAATGCATTTTAATCTCCTTAATTCAGGTTTCTAGATATGACGAGAGAAGTGATGTCTGGTCATTAGGTTGTATAGTACTGGAGATGGCCACATGCGGTTTTATGGATGTAAGTAACCTTTACCTCTTTCCACATTATTATCATCAAGTGCTACTGTAATTATTAGAATCTTCGTTATCATCACAGAGCATCATCGTGACGAGAAATCACTACCATTGTGCAAGTATTATTACTTGCACTGTTATCTTGCTCGTCATTGTCACTCCAGCCATCATCACAAGCACGATGACCGTCAAATACTACTATCATCCTCTTTATTGTCGCAACCATCAACATCACAAGCACTCTTATGCCAGCGTCATCAACATAATTATCACTCTGACAGCTATCACTGATACTAATTTATTATCGTTTTATTCAAATGGATAACTGTAACTTAGGTTATTAAGCAAGCTGTTTACCGACTTATTTACTCACCTTCATTTTGTCCTAAAAGCTTTTCAACCGTTTACATCTTAAATAACAAACGAGTAACAAACTGCACTTGAAAAATCTGATCCACGCGTAACTAAACATGACGCTCTGTTGCATACGCGGCCATTTGAGACGCCCAGCCAATCAGTTGCGTGCCTTTCACTCTTTTTGTTTACCTCTGTCAATCATTTGAAACCTTTTGTGAGGCTTCTCCAACCACAAACGTTACCAGAGATCCTTTGCGGTTTTTCATCCAATCATGTACGTTACCCAGAGATTCTTTGCGACCGCTGCTCCTGCGATTCGAGATTTTTTCTGGCTATACCATACATATTCTCTATTACGTGGGGGTTTCTATAATGCCTCCTCGGGTTTTGGCCTCTGGGCCAAAACCCTGCGGGGGCAATTAGTCGTCGAAGGCGACGTGAATATCGGCGAATAGTCACTGAGACGAAGTCGAGGTACTATCGCGACATTCACGGAGCCTGAGGTGACAAATTGTTTTATTATAATTATTCGAGAAAATAGAACGACAGTTTAAAAAATTTCTGACTCAGAAACAGCAACAAACCTGGCCGCCATTTTGTAAACTGAAAGTTGTCATTGCTATTATCACCGCGCGGTGACTAGAGCAAGAGAAAACGAAGTTCTCAACCAATCAGCGTGCACCAGTTCTATTATCACCGCTAGGGATTATACTAATAACATAATAGTCATCCAAACCACCATATTAATCACCACCAACGCCATTGTGATCATCATCGTTATCTTCATTACCCTCAACACTATCATGATCTTAGTGTGTTTTGCACTGTATGTAGCTCGATTGTGTTCTTATTATCTGTAGCTTTATTTAATTTTAGGCCTCCCAGATGAGTTCAGTGCTGTTTCAGATTAAGCAGTCACCACAGTGTTTAGAAAAAGTTCTAGAAGATGTAGCAAAGGTAAGTTATTTCAGGAGTTTTTTCAAAAAAATAGATAATAACAATTTTTGTACATACAACTATTACAATATATCGCTGTCCTCAGGATCATCAGCATTATCATCATAGTCATAATCATTAATTATCAACATCGTTTTCTTCATGTGACATCCCTAGATACCCTATCGTGGGCCTCTGTCGTTTTCTCTGCTTTACCATATTTTCCTTGTGTCTTCTTCCTTGTGTCTTCTTCCATGTGTCTTCTTCCTTGTGTCTTCTTCCTTGTGTCTTCTTCCTTGTGTTTTCTTCCTTGTGTCTTTTT
>JAOTRI020135136.1:0-11120 GCA_028564885.2 Zoanthus sanctaehelenae
TCGTGTTCTCCCAACATCCCGCGTGGTTTATTATGCCGGTAAACCCATAGAAAGTATCGTTTATTGCTTAAATAAACAATAGTAATAGACAAATATCAAGTTGTGAAAGACACAAGCTTTCGACTTTATCTCAGAGGCTTTGTCAAGTGATGTCGCGCCTGGTTGACTTGCGTGACAAAAAGTCTCGCTGTTGATGATGGCACTTGTTTGTAAATATGAATGGCGAGAACGAGATCTAACATTTTTATGCTTGCTAATAGTTGTATGAATTAGATATCGTCAGTATTGATACTATTGACGTAATAAGCAATATAATATCTTTGTTTTACTGCCATTCCAGATCTATGGTCTCGAGCTAGAAAGTGTAGAGGAATTCAACGGATTTAACGACTGGCTCCATTCTTTCCCTCTGTACCGCGGTAAGAAGACAAGTGAAGACGAAGATGATGACCACAGAATTGTGGGAAAATTCAAGGTTAGCACAATTATATTATAATGATAAGAGTGATTTTGATAATTTTTATAATGGCTTACAAAGTAGTCAACAGGCGTGATATTAGCTTGTGAATAGTCTTGGTCTCAATAGAACACTGGATAGTTAAGACCTAAGATTGTATAGAAACTTCATTGAAATAAAGCAAATATTTAATTGTGAGTAGTTCCGAATTTTTTGCGAACTCGGCGTCGAAAAATTGTGTTACTACAAACCAAGCGAGTGATTTTGTTTATCTTTGGCGATGAATAATACTTTGCTAATCACCTCGGATTTAACCAACCAGAATGCTCAAAAATAACTATTGACTTATGGGTATATATATATATATACTAATATAATAACAATATATGCTAATATATACAGTAATAAAACGTATTATCACTAAATTACGAAGCTCACCCAAGGAGATTGTAAGAAGTGCCATGACAGGAGGCCTTGTTAATTTACTGGAAAATGTGCAGAAATCAGAACATGAATTGTACCAGCAAGTCGAGTGACTATGAAGCTCTTCGTTTGAGACAACAGAGATACCAAAATTACCTGATACAGGACTGCAATCAGGAAATAAGCTATACAAAACGACGGGATAATACTCTAGAGCGTGAGACTGCAAAGAAATGAGTATTATTGACATAGTTCTCCAAGCGGAAGAGAAAGTCATCACGACCGTGGACAAAGTTTTTAAAATGAGGGTTACTTTGAAAGACCTGGTGATTTTTCATATGAGATCACTTGCCGAACCCATTCAACGGTTTGAGTGTTAGTTGAATCTGGTACTTTGGTAATCAGTTTTATCACTTTGAATAATGAAACCGCATTTTTTTTCGATCACTGCCTTTTCGAAGAGTTTCTCAGGTTTTCTTTATTCAAAGGAAAGTCATTTGCTTAAAAGTGAAATGAGGAATACCTCGATTGCTAGATTTCACTAACTGAACACGTTATTGTCCCGTATTTTTCTTCTCCACTCCAAGAACTAAGGGTAATGAATTTATTACTCTTACTAGGGATCGCTCAAGGTGTGGAAATACCCTTTACCTGAACACGTGGAGATGGATCCAATTGTTGGCACCTTTTTAAAGTTGCCTAGCAACGAGCCTGTCAATGTGCTGGTCCGGGTGTATGTTGTAAAGGTAGGTAGAGAAATGAAATAGAAAAATTTTACTTTAGATAAATAATAGCGTTTCATTTTGTGTATTATGGTTACTTACGTACACATTTTTAAGTTCAAAAGAGACGAAAAAGACATTGAATTCTAGACTACAATTTTCCTGGTCTGAACGGTTATCATATTTCACTTTTATCTGGTCATTAAATCTCACATTCCAAAACTGTAATGGCTCTAGTAACAAACTTGATAAATTATTGATAATTACCTTATAGTTATCTTTTTTCTGAAATACATGTAAAGCTTGATACAAAATTACGAAATTCACACCGACCAAACCATTGTGTGAGCTTATTCACCTCGCATAAACTGTAAAAGATGTTAATATCCTTGTAGATCATTTTGCCACTTTTAATATACTTGTGAAAAAATGGTTCCAAGTAATATGTTAAAAGTTAGCTTTTGAAATGTTTTCATCGTACAACGAGTATTGCCTATTGCCTATTCTTCCACAAAACTAACAATTGTATAATCTTGTTGTTTGTTTACAGGCATTGAGCCTTCATCCTTCAGACGCTAACGGAAAGGTGAGACTCCTTTTTCTACAGTTTGCGAAGCGCGTCCAGACACTGGACAATCTCTTAACGTAAAGATTATCTATTGTTTTTGTCGAATCATTTTTCAAAACAATAGTTTGTATTTTCAAATAGTCTTGATAGCACAAGTGTTACAACGCTTTTGATTTTATGGAATATGTTTCGATGTTTCAAACGACATCATCAGCCAATAACAAATTTACAAGTTAAAATTACAATATAATCCGTTCCAATGATTCCTCGTGATAAAATAGTCGTGCGCGTGCGTTACAAGTAGATAAAATTCAAACTAACCAATAATATTACAGGAAATATAACTGACATAACGGTAAAAGTTTCAAAGTGTAATAGTAAGCTGACATGATCAACTTTAAACTAGCCAATAATATTCTAGAAAACATAACTAACATAATGGTAAGAGTTTAAAAATGTAATGCTAAACTGACAAGATCAACCTGTTTGTTAAGTTCAGGTTTCAACCGCTCAATATGGAAACTCTCCTTGATCTTAAGTTGACAGTAAGAGGTAGCACTAACAATATAATTTTGAAGCAAGATACATTACATTTATTCTGACAATTTGTGGAAGTGTGTAGAAATGCCTGTTGGGTTCGCCAACGTTGCGAGCACCACAGCCCGCACAAGTCGATTTATAAACTATACGTGATTTGAGAGAATACGGAATAACACCCTTTGGGATAAAGATGTTCTATAAAATCAAAAGTGTTGTATTTTTAAAAATAATTTGTATATTTTCAAAAACTGATAACAATCAAAACGGATTTAAAAAGCTTCTTAGGAAAGCTATTCAATACTAATTACCATTAACACATTGAATTGTATGTAATAAAACATATTAAATTTTCAACCTCCATTATTGCGTTTCTAGCGTTCTGATTGGTTCATTCAATCTCAGGCAACAGCTCATATACCTTATGACCGTATGTGTAAAGTGTTGCCAAGCTGAAAAATGTCAGAATAACATTTTGTTGTCATTTTCAAGTGTCGAACAACTCGAAAAGTTGTTTAGCATGTCATATCCAACAAGCGCGAATGAAATGATTGAAACAGTTGAATAATTGAATATTCATGGTTTGTTCTTGTTCCGGTTTCAGGCCGATCCGTACCTGCAGGTCACACTTGGAAGACATAAAGTAAAGGATAGAGATAATTATGTTTCCAAACAACTTAACCCAGTCTTTGGCCGGTAAGGAAACTAATATCAAAGTTTTTTTATATATATCTTTGAACGTAGATGACTCTGTCGAGAAATATAATTTCAATAAAATCATCTAACAACTGTTATTGGAAAATTATATACTTAGGATATCAACTAAAAGCTGGAAAAGAAAAAATGATCGTGCCTTGCGTTTGCAAAACCAAATTATGATACGTTCTATATGAGAGCGCAATAAACTTGCAGAACTAAGTATAAAGTAGGACGGGAAAATAAAATAAAACTAGTAGTAATCGGAGATTAGGGAAGTGCGTTCGGCATTTCAACGGGGAAATATTGTTTTTTGGTTATTGGGATAGATGAATATGCCAATGGTATGTTGTCAAATAAAGGGTTATGGCGTATTGTGAAACCTGTATTTACTCTGTGTACGAAATGGTTTAAATGCTAGTTATATCGCGATGACGTCATTCAAAAAGGCGCTGAAAAGATAAACGGCCGGCCGATCGAACGAGAAAACACGGGTCAGCTTTCGCTACGCGATCACAGGTAGCCAGGAGATTAGGGAGCGTTCTGTCTTCGTCGAGAATTTGACAGATAACACGAGAAACACGGAAAAAATGCAGATATAGAGGTATTGCGCGGTGGCGCAAACATGTGAAGTTTATCTGCGAGTGGTAAAAAGTATTTTACTGGTAAAAATATTTTACCAGTGAGCGCAGCGAAACTTTATATGTTTAAGCCAACGTGTAATTTTCTTTTTATTACGTAGATGTTAAAGTGCTAAACGAAAAAGACGGAGAAAACAAAGGAATGACGTAAGCGATATCTTTACAAGTGAGGATATGGAAAATATGTCACTCGTATCCCGGATGTAGCTTTATATGAAATCTACGAGTGGCGTATTTTACAGTAAAACACTCATATCTATGTATTAAATGACTTTATTTCTTCTTTTGTAGTTGTTTCGAGTTTGAGGCAATCATTCCAATGGACTCAATGCTAACTGTTGGCGTATACGACTGGGATTTGGTTGGCAGTGATGACTTGATAGGAGAGACTAAGGTCGACTTAGAGAATCGCTTTTACAGCAGGCATAGACCTACGTGTGGATTGGCCGAGACATATGCCACGTGAGTATCACCATGGTGATATTTGTTTTCAAAGCATTAATAATTCAAAAAACCAGGAGAATAATATGTTTTGTGTTCTTATCAATGTCAAGAAAAGTTCTCCGAAATATCTGCAAGGCAGATGCTATGGATCCCGCTGACCAATTGTGAATTGAGATAAATCCTGTTTCTTCATTTTTGATCATTTGCTGATCCACGAACTAAACTTGTACTCACAGAATGGAATAATAATTAATCTACTGATTAATTGGCCAAATGTATTTTTGAAACAGTTGTAGATAATTAGTTAGTTAGTTAGTTAGACATTATTTATTATTGTAGTTTTGTATCAAACTGTTTTTAGTGGCAAGCGAGTTTGTGTGTAACGTTTCCATAAGCTGAACATAGTCAAAGCGTCCATTTTTGAGCAAATAATAACTTTATTTTAAGGTAGTTCGTTTATGTTTTTTTTTAATCTCGATAGTATTTCACCTCAAAACAGAGCTGAAAAGTTCCTGTGGCGGCTAAGGCCAACGAAGATAGCCGCGACTTTAAACAAAATTGACTTGCGTAAATAAAAAATTGTGAAAGTTCCGTTATACAGTGAGAATCAATAGGATCAATACAAGAAGGAAAAAGTGGACGTGTGTTAATTAAACTAAAATTTGCGAACTGGAATCTGAGTGCATTTTTCAGTGGTCTGCTGTTACTTTGCTTCCCTGAAGACTTTGATGGCATACTTTACACAAATCGAAATCGCCTTTTCTTTTCCCTTTACTAAATTTGCAAATACAGAAGCATTGAGACACTCCTGAAGTGACGTTACTCGTTACCAAACTTCGGTTTCGCGGTCATCATCAATGAATCCAATAAAAGAAAGATATTTAAAACTCGATTTTACGGCAAAAATTTTACAGAGTCAAAGCAGTATTTGGAATTTTAGAGATACCCTAACCACGGAAACGGTGTTCACCATCATTATAGATATTTTAATTTTGAATTTGGGGAAATAATTTTCCATTTTAGGGCTACTCTAATCTTCATTATTAAACGATGAGACTCATGCATTCGCTCGCATTTTTTACTGTTTGCTTAACAGTTGATTTTTCTATCTTATCAGGTTCGGTTTCAACAAGTGGAGAGACCCACTGCGTCCAACCCAGATTTTGTCCAGAATCTGTAAGGACGAAGGTTTGGATGGACCCCACTTCTCAACAGGACGTGTAAAGATTGATAACAAAGTATTTGTTGCACAGAGCCAAATTCAAGAGGAAAATGGTGAGCTTTGCTTAAACAAATCTTTAAATAATAGAAGAAGAACGACGGTGATGTTAATCTTTGGTTTCATTTCCAAGGAATATAAGTGTTGATAGATTAAAGGTTTAAGTATATCGCATTGCTAACAACAATGTTCAGGAATATTTAACAAACTGGTGGATTTTTCTGATCTTAAACAAACGCAATTGTGCTATCCGCTGGTCATGTCACGTGATCGTTAAGCGATCTCTCTCTACTAATGACAGTGTACTTCTAAAATTAAGTCAACGTTGAGTATATTACGTATGTAAAAAGAAATAAGAGAAAAATAACATATAGCCTATGGCGGGAATCGGACCCCACATCTTCGGTTTACTAGTCCGACGTGTTAACAATTACACCACAAGGACCAACCACGCTGATAACGCAGCCTGACAATGTTATGTAGACGGTAACTGTAGGGGTTCCAAGGGCCCTTCGTTGGTTTAGTAGCATATTATTTTGATATTTCTTATGTCTAAGCATAACCAAATAAATCTTCCCGCTTTGTCTTATTCTACTTTGTCATAACCTAATCTGTTTGAGTTGAAAGAAAGCTTGTGACCCTGTATCTGTAGGGAACTTCAAGCAGTCAGATGAGCCCGCTGCACTAAAGGCTTTGCATCATTTCTACTCTTTGAAGCGAGGATTTAAGCTGGTACCTGAACATGTCGAGACGCGCTCTCTCTTCAACCCTGAGAAACCAGGCGTGGAACAGGTCAGCACACATCTTTTATTTGGAATTAAGTTGTAAAAACTATTTTCAAAAGAACCAATATGTGGAAGGAACTGACAGCTGACTTAAGTTGCTATGATGATAGGCTACATAAATTTCTTACAACCAAGGTCCGCGTCGTGCTGCTCGAACTCTTTTCTCGTACTCTCCCGACTTCCCGCGTACATCCATAACACGATAGACACACGATACGCATGAATTGTTTCTTTTAGAACATTTGAGTGCTCAGTGCAGGAGAAAAAAATATGTTTTCGCACGCTGATTAAGTGAAGAATTCTCCTTAACTGTTTCCGATTTTTTATTGGTTCAACGCAAGCACATGTTGCAGGCAAAGACAAAGTTTAGTAACTTCCCGGATGCAGTTTAACAAGTTATAGACGCGCGCTCACGTCTTACAAAAAGCGCGCGAAAAACGTCTGTATATGTTCTATAATATATATTTGTTAACTTTAAATTGTGTAAGTTGTGCTTTTGACCTCATTCAGTGGTAATGCTAATGCTGACCACTTGATATGGTTTCTCGCGAACGTCTTGGCTATGGGACAAGTCGGAAGAAATTATATTAGGTTGATGTCAAAACAGCTTTTTGGTATAAATTTGGCGGACCGTTAGAAAATCAGAAATGATATAACTTCAATAAATCCAACAACACATTCAAAGACATATGTCGGCATGCTCATGCCATCATCAGTTTAATAGAATGAATTTGTTACAATAGAAAACAGGATAAAAATTTTTTTGATTCTTATTTAAAGTATTGATTAACTAAAGACGTTTGGAGCTTAACTTCACTCTTCCTGAGTTATATAGTACAAAGAAAATGTATTAAAATGCGCAAACTCACTTAAATAGCGGATAATGAATAAGAAAAAATGTCTATCGTTCTATAAAAAATTTATAAAGGTGGTGAAGGATGAGTTACAATAGATAATCATATAAGTAGTAAGCCTGGAACATGTTCGAAATATTTGAAAATCAATGTTTTTTGTTTATATGGTTTTTGGCATTCGTTGAATTTCATGTGATGTTTATTTAGCTACTTAAATGTGAAATATTATCGCTAATCTCAAATTTCTGAACTTGAGCAATTCAATAGTTGCAAACGTTATGTTTGTAAAACCTTGCATTTAGGATTTTAGTTTACTCTTGGATGTTTTTATGTTGAGATACCGAGTGATGTTATGTTGAATAGTAAGCACCTAGCTAACTACTATACTAACCACAGGGCAAACTAGAGATGTGGGTGGATATGTTCCCTATGGACATGCCTTCACCTGGTGCGCCTGTGGAGATTACTCCGAGGAAACCGGCTGCATACGAACTACGTGTGATTGTGTGGAACACGGAGGATGTTTTACTTGAAGAAGCTAACTTGTTGACGGGAGAGAAATGCAGTGACATCTTCATCAAAGGGTACAATATTTTCTTGTAGTATCACTTTGTTTTCGAAACGTAAGATTGATTCAGGTTGAAATTCTACAAGCTCTAAATTTTTTTCTTTCGCTTTCTCCCAGTTGGTTGGAGGGCATGAAGGAAGACAAGCAACAGACAGACGTTCATTACAGGTTTGTTTAGAGTCGTTTTCACACTTCATTCCATTTCTTATTACAGGTAAACAAGTTTGTTGAAGACGCTGTGTTTCGATAATGATAACGTCGACGATAACAGTTATGACGACAAAGATGATGATGGTCCAGTAATGTGATGGTGATGATGATATTGATGATGGTAATGATGATGATGATGATGATATTGATGATGGTAATGATGATGATGATGATGATGATGATGATGATGATGGTGGTTATTGTGAGGTTGATGAGAATGATGATGATGATGATGATGATGATGGTGGTTATTGTGAGGTTGATGAGAATGATGATGATGATGATGGTGATGGTGGTTATTGTGAGGTTGATGACAATGATGATAACCATGACGATGATAATGATGATGGTGATGACGGTAGTAATGGTAACAATGATATCGATGATGGTAATTGTAATGATGATCTTGTTGATGATATCATGTCGTTGATGTTGTAGTTGTTGTTGATGATGATGATATTGATGATGGTAATGTTGATGATGACGGCGATGATGATGATTATGTTGATGGATATGATGATAACCATAATAATCCTGGTGAATATCATGATGATGGTGATGATGTTACTAATATTTTGTTGTTAGTATTGATGTTTTTGTGAAGTTACAATTACGTTATACTCAATTGTTTTGATCTTTTTTCAGGTCACTGACTGGCGAAGGAAACTTTAACTGGAGGTTCATCTTCCCGTTTGAATACCAGAGGGCTGAGGAGCGAATCATTATCACACGCAAGGTAAGCTTAATACTACAAAACGTAAAACATTTTCTCTAAACTGCCGTGTTTAGGGTTATGACAAAAGTTACAATATTTGTGTTTTATGGAATAAATAATACTTAATAATGCTCTTAATAATGCTCTTAATGTATGAGAAATATAGCCTTTTATTTTAACAATGTTTTGTTGCTAAATCAGGAGCAGCCAAAAGACAATTGTAGGTTGAATAAGTTAAATAATAAACTTCTGTTTCAGCTCTTTGTTAGAGGGACAGTGGCTTACTTGAACCAATTACAATTTTTAGTTCTTTATTCATTGAACATATATATTTGAATTAAAGCTTTTACTGACTAATAAGTATTGTATTTTGCAGGCGAGTTTCTTTTCGTGGGACGAATCTGAAGAGAAAGTTCCTGCGCGGCTGAATTTGCAAGTTTGGGATGCTGATGCGTTTTCAGCTGATGACTTCATTGGCTCAATCACCATGGATCTAAACAGAATCCCACGCGGAGCAAAAGCTGCTAAGACTTGCACTCTGGACATGCTAAAACAAGATGGCAGTGTACCAACCGTGTCCATTTTCAAAGTGAAACACATGAAAGGCTGGTGGCCTTTCTTTGTTAACACAGAGGAGGAAGAAATCGAGTTGGCAGTAAGTATTTTAATGATTAATGCCGTTCCCAGATGGACGGTGCGTGCTTCACGCAGTAAGACAATTGCTAAAATCCATTTTTAAAGTATACCACATTTTGGCTCAATAAACTGTGATTGCGTGGGCTTTCAGGCGAGAAAATTTTGGCAGACTTTAAAGTCAGCAGGTAAGGTTTTGAGTCTGTTTCTCCTTGAAAACGCTAATGCAATAACAAGGACTTGGCAATTAGTAGTTTGGCAAAACCATTTAGAAATCAGATCAAAATAGAGTTTACCAGATATTTGTCTTGGTAGCGTAGCGGATAAGAATAATCATCTAGGAAGAAGAAAAGGGAATGAACTTGTTAGTCCGAGTACTTATGATTGTCAGTGGGACAATGTAATCTAAACTACGACACGGAAAGTCACAATAACAATGATTAGTAAAAATCTACTAGTATACTAATGCAAATGCCGTAATCTGATTGGCTGAGTTACTTGTATACTATCAGCCATTAGAGTGCAGTTGGTGAAGGTCGTCTTCAAAAATGGCGTTGTCTTCGCGCTTTTGCGAAGCAAATGAACATTAAATTGGTATTTTTTTCACCGACACATGACTCATTTGGTATGATTTTTATGAGGTGATAGTTGATTCGGTCTTTGGCTTGATCAACTATCACCCTATAGAAATCGAGAGAAAATAATCTAATTGTTAATTAGTATTAACCTGCTAACGCTCTAACACGTTTCCTGCATTCTAATTGGCTATTCTACCAGAGATCTAATTGTGATAGCCTACTGTTAAAGAAACGATGGTTCAAAACAGTAATGAGCCCCGTTTTGTAATATATTATCAGAGGATTTTATCGATAATTTAATTTGTATATCCTTTTTTGACCGATTGGTAGGTTTACACTAAAACAAGTAGACCTCGCAACCTCATGGACTACGAGTTTGGATATCTCACTCGGTGTACGGCATCACGGACCATTGGCCCGTTGTTTATTCGTCCTTAGAGGCTAATTCTTCATAATAGATTTATCTTTATTTACCTTTTTCCATTCATTAAAATATGAGCACTAGTTTCTATTAAGGTTACAAAAACTAAAGCGCTGTATGTGAGAATTTTTGTAAAGTAAACATCTTCTGAAAATATGATTGTGATATGCTAAACACTGTTCCTTTTATCTAATGGAGATTTTACAGAGAATATATGACGGTTTCGCCACAAAGCTGTTTTGAGTATTTTGGAAGCGCGCTAACTCTTTAAAAAGTACTTGTGTTGCGACATAACTTTCATCTCTTTGTTGGTTATGAAAGTTTTCTCAAGTTTTAGACTCAAATCTTGTTCATTGTTGTTCGTGAGCTACTTGCAATAGTTTGCTAATGAAGCAGAATGTAAGCAGTGACGTCAGCAAATATTCGCTTATAGCAGCAATGATGACGATAGAGAACGATATTTTTCCCTGACAGTAGATTAGATTTATATAAAAATATGGTGTTGATGTTAATAATACAATGATGGTGACGGTGACGAGGATGGTAGTGGTGATATTTAATGATGGTTAAGTTGGTAGTGGTGATATTTAATGATGGTTAAGTTGGTAGTGGTGATATTTAATGATGGTTAAGTTGGTAGTGGTGATAT
>JAOTRI020135147.1:0-11119 GCA_028564885.2 Zoanthus sanctaehelenae
CATATACAACCTTTTCTCTTTCTCCAAATACTCCTCTTGCAACCTTCTCAAGATAAACACTGCATCTATTGTTCCTTTGCCTGGCAGAAAACCAAATTGCATCTCATTCGCTTTTACCACATGCCGCAATCTCTTCTCCAGCACCTTTTCTACAATGTACTGGGTGTGAAAGTCACAAAGCAATAGAGAAACGTAGAAGAACAAAACTGATCATATCTTCACAAAAAGATCTTTATGCACATTTAAGTGCTTCAATATGATTTTCAATGGTACATGTTAAATGGATATCAATTTATTCAGCGACTGCAAAATTACTTATCTTTTAAATGCTAGTGCCCAGCGGGCTTCTTGGAGAAATGAAACACTTGCCCAGCAATATTTTTAGCTTGTCCTGGGTGTCCAGAGCATAACTTATTCTTGTGACATAAATGAGGTTTTAAAAAATCTTGAAAGTTTATTAAGTTTTTGTCTTGTTGATTGGCACTTAGCAAAAGCTAGTACTAGTTCACAATAGAATTTAGTTGTATGTAATTTTTTGCAGAAATAGTAATTTTCATTTTTCCATTGTGTTTCAGTGTTCCTCATTTAGTACAATAACTGAATCAACCATGTCACTAAATATAATTACTGTAACCTTGAATATGGGTAAGTATCACAGTAAATGTAGGATGATACATAATTTATACAGTATGTTGTATCTTATCTTTGGACAGTTAAGAATCTAGTAGTTTAACAGAACCTCAATGGCTTAATTTATTAAAGCATAGATCAAAATATTCTTCAGGTACACCAGAGTTTCAATTTATATTTTTTGTATGTAATTTGAACTGTTTATAAATTAATAATCTGTTTGTGTTGTCCATCTTCAGTAGCATATGTTTAGCCTAAAATTTCAAATTCAATTGTGGCCTAAAACTAATGTATAAAACTGTTTCTTAAATGTCCTAGCTTTCACCTATCTACAGCAGAGTTTATGCCTGCCGAAACAAAGACTATAAAGGAATAAAAATCAAAACCATTACATTCGAAAACGACCCTGTTAACTTACACCTGCAAGAAGCCTTTTATATCAGAAAACACAAACCAACTCTTAACTCCGATAAGAATGTAGTGAATTTGCAAATCTATTGTTTTAATTATGCTTTGTTTTATCAAACTGTATGCTTATCTCTTTATTATCATGCCGAGCCTTTGTTTGTTTCCTTTCATTTTATACATATTTTATGCTAAATTTCTTATACACTAGAACAGTGCAGATATTTTATATCTTAGTCCGTGATGATGCCATAGACTGTTGAAAGCTAGGACATTTAAGAAACAGTTTTATACAGCAGTTTTAGGCCTCAATCAAATTTGAAATTTTGGTCTATAAATCGTTGTATCGTCTTTTCTTGTGTTTGATTTTTTTGTAAGTTTTTTTAAATTGAGTAATTTCTTAGGTTTTATATCAGGTGAATGCAAAAATTGTTAACATTCCTGTATACTCAAGGGTTACCTTTACTGGTCCTCTTTTTTTTAAAAGTCTGCATTTTATCCACCTCGAACAATTTATTTGTTTTGTTATATCTTATTCCAATATATAACTAGCAATAATTTTTCTTGTGGTGAGTGGTTTTACTTTGTACAAAAACAAACCATGTTCAAAGTTGATTGTAAGACATTTTTGGGCAGAAATGCCATTTTTTAAATAATGAAAATTCTTTTACAATTACCACTGCTCAAGATAATGTTTCCTTGCATCAGTTGTTTGTTAATTGTTTGTTCTTAGCTCATTTTAAACTCCTAATAAAAATTAAATGCATTTCCTTAATCTAATTACTTCTAGTTTTAAGTAATAATTGAAAATACAGGTAAAAATTAAATATAAATTATGAACATTTCCTTGCAGACAAAGTAAATTTTCTAGGAATAAGTATTGTTGGGCAAAGCAACAAGAGGGGAGATGGAGGCATTTATGTTGGCTCTATCATGAAAGGGTAAGTACCAAACAAGACAATTTTAGTTCTTTTTGTTTAGTAAGGGCTGAAATATGAGATTTTAAGTGAAAGTAAAAAATTGTTTAACTTTAAGTGTGCCCTAAGATATTTTGATGTTTGAATATATGTTATTTTATTTGGGTTTTATTGCATCAAAAACCATGATATATTGATATCATAAACAATATATTTTTACCCTAAGTTACTTAATTGTTGTTACAATTGCACGATTTCAGTATCAAACTAGCACATAGAAAACTTAATTTTTAGATTTATTTCAATATGTTATATTTTTTGGTTCATGTTTTTTGTTAGGAGACCTTTGTATAAAATTGATATAGAAATTCAAAGTATATGAAAATATCTACATTTTCCTTTCGGAAAAAAAGCATGAAATAAAGACAGTTGACTGAGATAGAAAAAACAATTATAAGACTTCTATTTTGGAAAATGTTTTTAAAAAATGTATGCAGAAATTGAACTTGAGAGAATAAAATAAAATTATATTTCACAATTGTATACAATACCATTTTTTATTTTTTTTACAGTGAAAACCTTAACTGACACTCTTCCCTTTTCCTTTGCAAACATAATTTTTTCTGCTTACTGGCCTGAAAAGAGCAAAATGCAAAATAATATTATTAATTTGAGGCTGTCCCACATAGATTAGCTGGCAGGATTCATGCTGGTCATTCTGTTATCATTAATTTGTACTTTGTAAAAAGTATCTGGATGTTACAAATAAAATAACAAGAAGATTAATTATTTTTTAATCATTCATTCTCGTTATTTTATTTGTATTGAAACTGTTTGCCCAAAAGAATATATTTATCTGGATGTTGTTTGATTTTTCTTAGAGACTGGCACTGTTAACAGTAATTGAATGTTTTAAAAAATTTTTGTTTATTTGCAGTGGTGCTGTAGATTTAGATGGCAGGATAGAACCAGGAGATATGCTTTTACAAGTATGTGTTAATCATGGTTTCTTTTGTTAACCCTTTGGCTCTTGAACCAGCTGAGACACTAGAGGCACTTCAGCTCTTCAGTCGCTCACTTTTCCATTTCGGTATAATTATTATATGCATGTACTGTTTTTCAGCTTCAAACAAGCAGTAGTTTTTGTTTTGTTTTGTTTGTTCTTTCGGATTTGGGGGAGGGGCACCTGCCATTTACCTACTATAGCTCTGGCTATATTTTTGTCAGAGTAATAATGCATAAAGCATTATTTACCAAGTGAATAGCATTGGATACTGTGTACACTAAGACATGAAGTGTCAGTTATATATCTAGTACTAGCAGTAATCATAGATTAATGAAGTGCGTTCGATAGTTTAAAGGTTGGATAGAATGGCAATTTTTCTAGCACTGGGGTAGAGGGATTGAACTTTAGTCCTGTGTAAAAAGAGTTAACACAAACAAGAAGTCAAATAATAAACTGTTGTGTAATTACATGGTAAGCTTACATGCTGTATTGGCTGAAACGACTCACACTCAGACCCCCTGGGAGAAATCCAAGATGGCGTCGATTTGGATCAACAACAAAATCGAGATTTTTTCCGCCTGCGCAGGAATAGAACTCAGACCCCCGGGGAGAAATCCAAAATGGCGTCGATTTGGATCAACCACAAAATCGAGATTTTTTCCGACTGTGCAAGATTATGATAGCATTCTCCTTATATCGAATGCAATTTAGGCAACAATCCTGAGGGCAATAGTATGCTTGTAAACCCATAAAAAAAATTGTTAAATTCTCTTTTTTTATCAAATAACTATAAAATATTGTTTTTACTTTTTGATATGAGCCTTTTTAACAATTTAAATCACATTATAATTGTAGCAATGATGCAGTTTCGATTGTTTGTGTATGTTTTGTTCCTTTATAGGTAAATGATGTCAATTTTGAAAATATGAGCAATGATGATGCTGTTAGGGTTCTAAGGGAAATGGTTCACAAACCAGGGTGAGCAATTAAGTCTTTTCCTGAAGAATAAGCATTACTAAAGTGTAGAACCAAACAGCTTGGTGTAAATATAAGCCCCGTGTTAGGGTCAACTTCATGATTTAAAAATCGATGAAAACTAAAATTTGTACAAAATATTGTTATAGAAAAGGATCAATTTAACAGGTCGGCTTACAAAGCTGACATAGTGATATAAACAGATTTACAGTAATTTCACATTTGACCCGACTAGTATTAGATGTGTATATTTTTTTGATAGCATAAGTTTTTTTAACAACACTTTTCTTTCCTAGTCCTATTACATTGACTGTTGCCAAATGCTGGGACCCAACACCAAAAGGTTACTTTACATTGCCTCATGGTAAGTACACGGATTTTTGTTTGTTTTAATAGGTAATGTTTTAGTTTCCCATGTCATTCATCTTTATGGTATAAACAATAAACAGTATGTGTTTAAAAGTAAATGCAATCCTCAGCATCTTTCAAAAGTATCTTTCAAAGGTAATTTTTTTCTGACAGCCTTTACATAAAAGTAGCTAATTAACAGCGTTGACTTGATTATAGTATTATCTGTATCTTTGTTGTATTAGTATTTCAATACACAAATTTTAATGCAATCCTTGGAATTTTAATATACTTTAGTTTTTATCAAACTTATAAACTATTTTCTGTGTTATTTAAAACTGATGTTATGCCTTCTTTGTGAAAACAACAGGTGAACCAGTTCGACCAATAGATACGTCTGCTTGGGTACAACATACAACTGTTATGAATCGTAAGTATAATTTTTGTTCATAGCTTAACTTGATTTAAAGTCAAGTTTGACCTTTTATTTGAAAATTATATTGTTTGCAGAATTTGCCCAACAAACTGCACAGTTTGGAAAGCCTCCTATAAACTCTCAGAGTCTTGGAACTATGACATCAACAAGCTCATCAATGACAAGTTCATTACCAGAATCAGATCGTAAGTTAAATGCGGTTTCTGCTAAGCCCTATCAATAAAGTTGTAAGCCTTTAGAGAACTCAAAATCATTTTCCAAGAATAATAACACTTAATGTTGCATATAGAAAAAAACTATTTTCTACAGCTTTGTCATAGAAAATGTTAGCGCAGTAATAGTCTAACTGCCACTAATTATGCCTGCATTTTGGAGTCAGGGATGTAGCACAAATCCATGGCAGCCGGAAATCTTCCTAGTGTAAATTTTTATCTCCGTGTATGTACAACCTTTCCAAATTTGTAATCAAATTAATTTGCATAAAATGATACCAGATAAGCAACAGAAAGGCGGAATTTGACTTTAAGCTTTCTTGCAGTATTTGTTCATGATCGCAAGGAGAAGGGTGCATTCATTCCCGGAGAAGAAGTTCTCCGGTTGTCAGGTATACATTTCCCAGTACATCCTTGACTTATAGGATTTCATTCATACCTTTAAAAATCTTTTCATCATTCTTATCTTGTTGCATTGTCGACATAAATTCATTGAAATCAACTAAATTTGTTTTAAGTACATTATTCACAATTTTTTTATTTTATCAGTTAGGCTAGTTTATATAAACAGGTTTTGAATTTAATTTGTGGAAAATGTAGGAGCTATTAACATCTTATGTAGCACCCTGCTAGATATTCAGAGGTGAATAACAGTGATATTTAGTATCCTGTGTCAAGCTTGTTATCTTAGTATCTGGCCTAACACTTTCTCTTTAAAGTGTTCATCTCAGTTGTGGAATTATTTATAATATCCTTATCCCTCCAATGGTGAAAACGAAAAACAATTCGACTAAGTCTTTTTTTATGATTTAGTTTCCATTCAAAGTTTCACCATGAGGGAGCAATGCGAGGCTGGTAATTACCATATTGTTTTCTGCTGCACGACGTCATAAGAGACTGGTCTGTTTTTATATTAATGTTTCTCTGTTCCATTTTCTTGTGTAATATGTTAAAGCAATGTAAATCGAACAAGTTAGTTTCTAAAGACAGGACCAGCCTCTCACTAGAACAGTAAATGCTACTTTTGGTTTTATATGATCTGCTTTAACTATGGTTAAGAAATTATTATTTTAGACTTTCTTCAGAGGTTTTTCTTCTCTTGGTGCAGGATTCCAGGATATACCAGATGGTGAACCACTTACACTCAATACAGATATGGTGACCGTGGTAAAAGCCATGGCAGCCCCAGATTCTGGTCTTGACATTAGAGACAGGATGTGGCTGAAAATTACTATTCCTAACGCCTTCATTGGTAAGATATTTTATTTCTTCGTAGTCAGATTCAAAGAGTATTGTTAATGTGTTAGTAAATAAGCTGAGAGTTAAAATTGTTTGAGTATTACTAAATTATTAATAGGTCTTATAAAGATTTTAGCTATACTTTAAAAAGTGTGTGGCTTACACAGTTTGTTTATTCGATTAAACAGGTTCAGATGTGGTTGACTGGTTGTATTCACATGTAGAAGGGTTCGCTGATAGAAGAGAAGCCAGAAAGTACGCTTGTAATTTACTTAAGGTAAAGTCTATTTACAATTTTCATTTCATTTATGTAAAAACGCTTCTCCATCTCTACACTTGCCAATCTCAACAAATAATGTCAAAATGGAGAAGAAAAAGGCGTTAGTGCTATTATTTTGAGTAAAGACAAAAAATACTAAAATCGTCGCTATTTATGATCCTATTGATCTACAAAGCGAGAAAAAGATAACAAATACGAGCGGTTGCAATTGCTGAACAAACAGTTCTACGAGGAACCTCAAGTATTGTAACAATTGGACATAATCCCATAAAATTGATGCGATATATCTGAAGGAAAAAATAGGTTATTTATTAACTAACAGCCACGATGAATAATAATATATTTAATCACATCTGATTTTCATTAACCCTATCCGGGATGGGCTTTTTAGGCCTTAAAATGGCTGGGGACCCCACACATTAATAATCATGTATTATAGGTAGCAGAAACATAAGCTAAATTGTTTACGAACTAGCTGGCCCATTTAGTCGGAGCTTGTCTCCGGCTCTGTCATATTAAGTGGGTAAGACTTAACTTCCCCTGAACCGGAAACTTATCCATTGCAGGTTAGCTCCAAGTCGACGCTAAATCTCATTTACCTTCACGGGAAGGATGGTAAGTTAGCTTAGGCAGAATAGAGGGTCACTCAAATATTTAAATCTTGGCAGGGATGGAATCGTCCTCGGGACCTTCTGATGAGAAAGCAGAGATCTTGCACAGCAGCAGCAGTTATAGCCGCCTGATTGCATACTGGTGCTTTTAGCTAACTTGAATCCTCTAAAATTGGAAATATCTTCTGATTCTGATGTTAGCTGCAATATATAGCATCAGCATAGCACAGCTTACAAGTATTGCCCTTCAGATTAGCATGTCCTTTGTTTATTTGATGTTTACATTTTGGCTGTATGTGGATATTGAACCCTTCGTTCATCATTTTTGCAGGCTGGGTATATTCGCCACACTGTAAATAAAATTACATTCTCGGAACAATGCTACTATGTCTTTGGTGACCTTTGTGGCAGTAAGTACTTGTCATTATTCTATTAAATGTCCGGCAGTATTTACTAAATTTGTAAGTAATTACAGAGGTCTTCGGATGTCATGATTAGTGTAAGAAATTCTGCGATAAGTGTGAAAACAGTTGTGAGGAGGTCCGTATGTCATCACTCTATTGAAGTTATATTCCGATATGTCGTTTTTGCTGTTATAACCAGTTGTCTGCTTATTGCTCGGTAGATATGGCTCGTATGACGTTACACGACCATGATGGGAGTGATCAGGACACTTTGGCCCCCTTACCTCAGCATAATCCAGGCATGCCGTGGATGGGCCAACCGCCGTCGTACGGCTATCAGCCAATGCCTATGTATGTACCGCCCACTGGGCACGCTGACTCCCAGACTCCTGGCTACGCGCATTCCTTCTACAGCAGTCATAGTGGTAGTAATAGTCCGCACAGTGCTAGTGGTAGTTCAAAAAGAAGCGGCGGTGATAACAGAGGCGATAGACAGGATGATCACAGGAGCAGTGGTGGCAGTAGTAGTGAGCGTAGTGGAAGTAGCAGAGGAACGACAAAGGAGAAGGATTCACATAATCGCAGTTCTGCTCCAAGTGAACGTTCGCTTCCTCCAATACGACCTTTAGACCAGGTTCCGGATAACATTGCAGCAAGTCGAAATAGTTTTAGAATGGCTATGGGAGATCCTTGCGAGTTTTTTGTTGATGTCATGTAAAGTATTCGTATCCGATATACTTCAACGCATTAACTTTTCCGAAAAATATTAAACATCGGGTTGGTCAGCTTTAATAGTTCACAGTTTTGAGGATATGCGAAAAGCGGGTACTAACAGTACGTCATGAACGTTCACCAACGGTAGAAGACTCGGGTAGAACAAAAAGTGACGCTCGCTTTTATCGCCGTTTTGATATTAGAGGTGGCTTTAGGTGGTAACTTCAAAATTCTCAAGCTATCTGTCGAAGAAGCGCCACCGAGTAAAGCAAGAGGCCATGTTATAACTACAAACCAAGTGAACTGTGAAGGGCAAATTAGTTGTTTCAGTGCTCGTGCAGTTAACAAACAATAAATACTGTGCGACATGTTTGCTATTTGTCGTGTTGGTTTGAGACTTAAGATCATTTTAGATAGACAACGAAATATTTTATTTTGTAATTCAATGTACCAGAAGCCAAAATTAGCTCTATTTGGTTTTGTAAATAGTGTAGACGCTAGTGTTTCAAATTGGGCTTGGAAAGGAAGTTCCCGTTTTAAACCCTGCTTCTTAAATAAATGAATGACTTTGCGAAATTATGCTGCTTTGCGTGTTCAGTGACCCTTTCATTATTAAAGGTCGATGTTGTTAGATTTAACACTTATTGACTGAAACCAAGGGGAACATATTTCGTGGTCAGGAGGTCGCCGTAATCAACAGGGTTAATGGGGAACTTAAGCAACGAGGGCAGCAACGGTAATGACGGTTCATAAAAATTACATTTTTGGTTTAGTATTTATTTCCGTCTAAAGGTTATTAGGTCTTTTTTTCTTTCCAATGATATCTGTGAATAAAAAACAATTAAATGTTTCAGATAGAAAATAATAATAATAATAATATAAAGGTTTTTGGGGCATTATACAAGCTCGATGCTCTAACAAGAAAATAAATATGCAACAAGTTACTTGCCAGCGACAACGAACATTCTTTATGACGCTAGTTGAGCTTCAAATTCCGTTCTCTAAAATCTCCCTCTGAGCACCTGCTTGAATTTTGTACGAGGTCCTTGGCTCAGAAGAACCAAGTTTCTCAATAACTCACTGGCTTCCCGGAGCATTGTTTTTAAATTTGGTTGGGGTAGACTTTAAAACTGGGTAGTGGATGTATGCCCACAGAAGTTGAACGGACAATTCCGAAGTTCGATAAAAATCAGAAGACCGATGCAAACAAAAACTGGCGGTCAAAACGGAAGTCAAACGAACATTTTAAAAAAGGCACCATAACAGAAATTGAAACTATTAAAGGTATACTGTGTGTAAAAAAGGAATCAAGGAACGAAATTCATTTTCTTTTTCTTTGTTCCAGTTATAAAAATATAAAAAAATTATTTCAAAAGGAAGTTATTCAGGAAAGTATACTTCTTGAATCTGAAAAGACGATGTGTCTGATGAATGAAATAGCCCGGAAACTTCGTTCACTTCGTCAGTTAGTGCAGTATACAAATTCCTTGTTCGTTATGTGGCCAGCGAGTGAATGTGTAACGAAAACACTTGCAAGTCTTTAGTCCCTTCTCGTTTGGTGATCAGTACCGTAAATTTAAAATAGCCTCTTCCTTCGCCGAGAGATCGACAATTCAAGCACATTTATATCATATGGGAAACTGGGAAAAACTGACACGCTGACGGGAGCTAATGGGGGCGAGGGGCTAAAGGGATACTTTTTCACAAGATGTTGTATGCAACTTCATATTCAGCTTTCCAAACTCGCAACGAAGGTCTACTGGTTTTGATGGACGTATGACCTTTTCCTTTTCCCCATATTGTGGACGCGCTTGGACTTTCAATATTTCGGCGAAGGAAGAGAAGTATTCCCGTCTACTCAGTGCCCTGACTGGTTGACCAGCTGATTATTTGAGGTACCAAAGTCTTTAAAAACGTTCCTGTACTAATAACCCTATCATGAGTGTAGTTCAAGCGTATACATGCTGGAATAAACACCCCTTCAGTTTGTATAAATTCAAAAAAGAAACGAGTAGTCAAAAAAACAGCCAACCTTTCTCTCGGGAGTCACGTTAACTAAAAAAAGAAGGGAGGGGGTTGGGGGTTGAGCAAACAAGAAAAGAAACGTTGCACGTTACATTGTAAAACATACTTTATTGTAAAACACGTTTAGCGACCGTTTGTTCTTCACATACTATTTACAACACTCATTATCTTTATGATTTGTCAGTTTTGTTTACTCTGGTCTATATTACTGAACAACAATTATTATTTTTACAAGCGTTCTGAACTGCTACAACGGATCAACTCTTATCAATAACGCTGTTAACACTACCACAGCTCTGTCCTTTAGATACCACTCCACGTTCTCTGTTCCTAAGTTTTGGTCCATAAGTGCGTTTCTGTCAACATAGCACGAAGCTTCGCCAGTGTCGTAACAGCCAGGTCGAACGCGTAGTTGAAATGCCACCTGTGTGCTAAACTGTTTTCCAATCGACACGTCCTGAAATCTAAACGAAGCAACTTACTTATTTTAGTGTCTGTTCGTACAGAGGGCAGCCGTGGGGAGAGGTAATACATTATAGGGGATATAAAGGTATGTGCCTCTGTGAAGGGTGTAGTTTTCACGTAGTTTGCTCTTGTAGAGGCTATATAAATAAGAGCGTTTGCTTCTGAAATTGAGCATCACTTTTCATGAAACTTGCATGCTTGCTGAAGATTCTATTTAACAATTAGACCTCGAGGACGAATGGACTACGAGTTATAGTCCTTGAGGCCGTAGGCCGAATGGACTATTCAAACTCGTAGTCCATGAGACCGAGAGGTCTAATTGTTTTAGTATCACCTAACTAGTTGGACAGAAAAAGCAATAACCGGCAAAAAAATTAAAAAAAGCAATAACCGGTTTTCAAAACCGGCGAATTTCGCTACTCGATGACTATTACTAATAGACCACTAGTAGC
>JAOTRI020135168.1:0-11119 GCA_028564885.2 Zoanthus sanctaehelenae
ATATATTTTGTAAAGGACCCTAAAGGCAAGATAACTTACCATTTTCAGCAACATACGTTCAGAAATAGCGAAGAAACAAACGATTTTGTAACTTTTCGTAATGGCTTTTTTTTCAAAACAGAACAAATGATATCAGAGCCTATCGGCTAACCCAATACGCATGCGTATGAGAAATACCGCTGAACTGGCTCTAAGGCGCTGCTAACACATAACGGCTAACAGAATCCCATATAATTCCAATACTTCTTCATTTCGCGTTTCACGCTCATGAATGAGTAAAAATGTGCACGTCATCTACGAAGCCTTCGCAGAAAAATTAACTGCATAGCTAAATCAAGTGAAGAACGTTGTAGTAAAAGTAGTAGAAGAACAGTAATAAGAGCAAACATCTCACGGTTTTCAGTCTCCACATTAAATTCCACCGCCAATTGACATCCGAAAATATATTCAGCCAAGCGGGATCAAATGTTACTGTGGGCAAACATTTGTTGTGTAACCAAAATCTGTCAAACGACTGGAAACCCAAGCCGAACCCAATCCAAGACCTATTCCCCGTGGGAAACCACTTAACAAAAGCTAGTATAAACACAACTAATATATAATTGCTTGAAGTAAGAAGAATACTAATATGGACGATTTTGTGGGCTGGCTAGCTAGCAATTTCGGTTTTAGCACCTGCAGTATACATAATCAGCGATGTCTTCAAATGCTCATGTGCCTTGTACACCTTGTGGTCATTCTCTTCTTGGTTTCTACAAGCGAAGTCAAGTTCATAGTTGCTTAAGTTAACATTTTTATAGGAAGAAAATGTGCTTTTATGAGTCTTTCAGCTTTGTTATGTTCAAATTCGTGTGATATTTCGACGTAGGTAACAGAGACTATGGCTCCTGTTTAAGCCAAAGGTGATTCCATGTTCTTGAAAGCATTCCAAGAAAGATTTATACCCGATGCAGAGACTCTTTTTGTCAATCATCAGCCAGATCGAGTCGTTTGGCATAAGATGACATAAATTGCCCAACGAGGCAAACAATCAATATCAAAAATTAAACAATTATCTAAACCATGGATAAAAAAAGGTTTAAGAAGATCAATAAAATAAAAAATGAGCTTTTTTCACCGGTAATCTAGATAAATACAAAATAGATAGAAATAAAATATTACTTCTAACTAGAATAAACAAAAGAAAATTTTATCACATTTACTTTGAGTGCAATATTAGCAACATGGGAAGGAATAAATGGTTTAATAAACGAGAGTGAAAGCAAGGATAAGATTATTCACCGTTTGGAACAGGTAGATAAATTTTCTTTTAATCAGTCAGAAATAACAAATATTCTCAATAAACATTTTGAAACCATCGGTCATCATCTTGCTTCAAAAATACCGCCTTGTTCGATCAATTTTTCACAATATTTACCCCAACACGCATGCACGTCATTTTTTCTGTTCCATCCTGTCTTAAAACAAAAAAATAACCCTTTATTAGTTGGCTTGACAAACATTTTCGTGTTATTTTTTGCATTATGACAGCCACGTTGATGTCCGCTGTAAACATTCTCTAATACGAACTTTGCTTGAGTGCGCCTATCGACTGTCATCCTCTTGGGAGTTTTTTACTGAAGAATGTACTCGACTCGAAAAGGTTTTTTCCAATCTTCATTATCCGAAAAATTACATCAATCGGATTACTAATCAACTCGTTTCAGAAAAGAGATCTCCAACATACACAACACTGAACTCGACTACAGTTAAAATTGCACGAATGGCATTAGCTTTTAAAGATCAGAAAGCGGCCGATACCGTTAGACGTCAGCTTCACGACTTTGGTAGCAAAATAAAAGTTACTTTCCAGCCTGTGTTTCTCAGTAAGATGTTAGAGGACGATCTTGAGATCACAGAAAAGAAGCCATCAATAGTTCACCAACAACGTGTAGTTTATCAGTTTAAATCAGTCTAGTTTTTGTGATGAAAACTATATCGGTTTTACGATGAGGCACCTTCACGAACGTTGTGAGGAACTTAAATTTAATTCTTCTAGCATCAAGAAACACTTCACCAATAAACAAGATAGTCTGCCTGATAATATCAATCAGCACTTTAAAGTCTTCAGAAATGTAAAACTAAACATGACTGTTTAATTTATGAAATGTTATACATTAGGGAATTCTCAAAATTGGAAATAAAGATTTAGTCAGTTTCATTTGTTTTTCGTAAAGTACTCTCTATGGACAAGGTCAATTTGTCGGAAATTCTTTTATTTAAAGACCGTACTAAATTAACAATTAATACAAAAAGTTACGTAGTCACAGATATCCACTAATAAAGGTTTCCAAATTAAATACTTTGGTGTTTTGTTTATAGACATTGAAAAAAAAAACTTTACATAAATTATACAGTGTTAAATTCACGAATACAATATTTATGTACTCACAGATGGATAAGAATAATAAATACATGTGACCTTTTTTATTGTTACTGTTGATCCTAAATTGGAACACTTCATAGACACAGGAAAAAAAACTTAAAAAAATTATTTAGTATTTTAGTACAATTACTTATGTAGTGACAGATGTCTAAGAATGATAGTTTAAAAGCTAAATACTTAATTTATTATTGTTACTTTTTGCAAAATTAAAAACAATTATACAAACATTTGCTGTTGTAAATTTTTAAAATAAAATTGGTTTGTGAAAATCTAAAAGAACTTATCAATGTAAACTGTACCATTAGAACCATGATGAAAACACAACTATTTTGGGTATAAGATAACTCGACATCTCTTCCAGCAACTCCAAAAAATCCCTCATTTTACTCATTTAAAAGAACAGTACACAAAAAAGAATTGAGATTAGGAAATCAGAAAATTATTAAGTTGGGGGGGAAAAACTAATAAGCTCCTGGGTTGGAAAAAGTAGAGGGAGGGGGACGTTTATTTGACACCTAAGAGTAGTCAAATGCATTTAGTCTGTTTTTCACAGCTAATTACAGCCTGGCCCCTTATCGAAATATGCTTCTGAATGTACTGAATTTTGACTTTATAATCTTTTCTTTGTTGTAAGAGCTAAACTATCAAAATTTACAGTTATTAAATAACAAGTAAAGCACTAACAATGCTTTAGTTAAGAATTCGTAATAAAATACAGAAGTGGTGTTTATTTATAATTTTTTTAAATTTTTATTCTTGTAAGTCCTAGGTTTTTTCGTGGCGTTTTACTAAACCACTCTCCAATGTGCACGTCCCCAGTTCAATCCTTGACCTTGGCGGGCGTTAGTATATTTTGGCCAATAAATTAAATGTTTTGTAGCAATGTCTGCTTCTTTGACGGCATCAGAATCTAGAACAAATATATTTTTATTTTTGTGTTCCACTACCGTTTCAACAGTAATTAAAATTACCCTCCAGAGTCACGTAACTGAAACCGTGAACAATAACGAAATATTTAAAATCAAAATGTTACAAATGAAAATTGTGTCTTACTCCATGAGAAGCCCGAGTTCACCCAGCTATGCGTCTTGTTTTACCATAAAATCATGCGTTGCCATTTGTTGGGTTCAACCACATGATTTTTCTTTGAGTGGAATGTAGCTAGACAAATATCAAAATGAGGTCAATGTTTATAGAGACGCGAAAGATCGCCTGCCTTTGTTTTTCATTAATAATTCTTTTTTCATATCAGGAGTTGGCTACCCTTGATGATCAGTTCCCTCTGTTGAATGTTTGATATTTCTGAAAGTGTTTCTTTTCTGTTTGGTTTTATTTTAGAACCTCCAGGAATTCTTGCTCTTAAAGTGATTCGACTTGATACTTTCTCTTGATATCTTCCTTTTATGAATGTAGGGACCAATCATATGCTATACTTACTTTTACGACGTGAAGTTATATCACGGGTATTTTTATTGTCAACCCTCACCACTGGTACTGCCATCGCTGCTGCATAAGGGAAGCAATTTCAATTGTTAAAAGTAAACCGGAAATAAATAGGGACTGTGGTATCATTTAGCTCCAGTCTACGGATCCGTGTTGTTCCCATTTAATGAAACTGGGCACTAAATGCTATCATTTCATTGATAAAGGTCTTTGGATAGAGACCGAAAGCTCTGATGCAGACTTTAACAATTGCTGGTGGTTTAAGAATATTTCCTGAATATGGTATTTTCAATAGTGAACTAAATTAGGTTATTATTTTGTATGGAGTGATACAATCCCTCTTCTTCTGATCGCATGAAAACCATGTGTTAAATTCTGTTAACGCGTTTACTGCAATGCAATATAAGCTTTACAGTGAATACATGGAAATGGTAATGCGTTAATGTTTTTCTATCACCCAGCTGTTTTTGAGACCTATTGAAATGTTCTTAGAAATTGCTTGTATTGACCCAAATATTTTATCACGTTAATCGTCGGACAACACTCAACAAGGCTGAAACGCGATGGGGTAAGCCCTGAAGTTATCTCGGTTACTGGTTGAAATTCAGGATTTCAATGGGGTGGTTTTTCGTATTCCAAAGTCCTGGCTTCTGGATTTAATAAGCTAAAATTTTCCTTAGTCCTCATTTTAAAGCTATAGTAGATATCTAACCGCTAATAATGTGCTTTGTTCTGTTCTAGGAACCGACCTCTGGATTAGATTCCAGCAACGCTTTCAACTTGATGAATACTCTGAAAAACATCGCTGCAAAGCAAAACAAAACCGTAGTGGCTTCCATTCACCAGCCGTCCAGTCAAATTTTCTTCATGTTCGACAAGCTTTTATTACTGTGTAATGGCAAGGTAAGTAGAAAATATGCTGCTGATGTTTTTAGATGGAAAGAAAACCATGAAATGTATTTTACAGATAAAATTTTTAAACCCTCTTTTTGCAGGTTTTTTATCTCATCCTTCGTATGCTGAACGATTTGTGTTTTTTCCTATGGTTGTATATATTTTTTTCTAAACCTTCTAACTTTCCCCCCACTTTCCACCCTCAAATCCCTGCGACAATTACAAACTTGGAAGTTATAGAGCTTGTATTCTTTTGTACAGTACTCAAAAGCTGAGCTTCTGTTTTGGACTTGTGCGTCTTGGCATCAGTATTAGCCTATAATTAGGAACGAGTAACTCTATAATTCTGGTGTCATGGCGTATTCACTAAGCGACTTAGTTCATAGCTTCAGCGAATCCTGACCAATCACATGCCTCCATACGTATTTGAGGACGTCATTGAAAGATTGTATTACTATCAAGTCAAAACCAAGATGGCGGAAACCATCGAAGATGAATAGAGCGTTATCTTATCTACTGGTAATAAATGGCAGTATTTTAGTGAAAATTGAAGAAGTGCTAAAATTGTTAGTTTTAAAACGCGTAAGAGACATCAGTCCTCAAAGATTGCTGCTGCGAGCGTTTGAATCAGGTGACAAAGTACTCTTGCGGCAGATTTCTAATTCAGTCGAATTTTCTACATAATTCGTACTTAATTAAAATTTATCAAGGTTAATTGATTCAAACGTCTTGGGTATCCTGTGGTTATTAGTTACGTACCTAGTCTTTGGTATCCTGTGGTTATTAGTTACGCGCTTAGTGTTCTTGGGTTCCCTGTGGTTATTAAATACACACCTAGTCTTCTTGGGTATCCTGTGGTTATTAGTTACGCACCCCATCTTGTTTGCTTGTGATCATTCTCTTACAGAGTAGCACGACTAAGCAGCTACCGCTGATATCAGCTGTAACTTCATGAACACTCAATTTAGAAACTCCGTCTATAGTTACTAACTATGCTCCGTCTTTCTCTTTACAGATCGCATATTCCGGGCGTCCTTCCGAAGTCTTGGATTTTTTTGATGAAATAGGAATTCCTTGTGAACCTCATTACAACCCCGCAGATTTTATCTGTAAGTAAACCTAAATAGTTTGTTGGAGAATACTCGGGGGGAGGGCGTGGTTGGTGCATTGGGTAGCATCTCTGCTTTCCAGCCACAACGTCCCCTGTTCTATCCTCGCTGAACCAAAATTTAAATATGTAAGCAACCCTCGTTCCCGCCAAGCCTAATCCAGCTTTCCATCCTTCCAGAATATGTAAGTGAGTACCAGCGTCTGCTGAGAGCTAGCCTGGGATGGATTAGTGGCCCGTCCTGGGGGAATTTAAAAATTTTCTTACGCTTACAGTAACACCACAGAAACTGGAGAGAAACGCTGGCTTCACGGGCTGTTTGACTCCTAAAGGATTTAGCCAGCCCTTGAAAGAGCACCGTAAAGTGCTCTGACTACAAACTATTGGTGGAAACTCTATTTTTCTGTACCAACCTGTAAAAACCATAGATCATTGCCGGCTCCCCTTGGCTCCCTGAGCCACTACTCAGGTAATTTGTTAGAATAAAAATTGTACACAACCAATGTATTATTGAAGAAAACTTTAAGCTTTTAAAAGAGAGGTTTAGTATGGGCATTAAAATCAGAGAAAGTTATAAAAAGCCTTATTAAGCCTTATGGCTTTTTTTGGAGAATAAACAAAGGTTCAAGTAAGGAAGTGTATGTGTTGCCCCATGAATTAACACCATAAATTAAAAATGGATAGATCAAGGAGTATTAAAGCTTAGACATAAATGCCAATACTACGTTTAAGTTTATTAGATATATGCAAGACATGGGACTTCCAGTTAAGGCGAGAATCAAAAACAATGCTAAGATACTTTATGTTATATTTCCTTTGTAGAGGTTTGTTATGTAGAGTCAGTACAACAGAGTAATTAAGTTTCCTCTGATAAGGATGAAAAATAACAACATTGGATTGGTCTACAGTAAGAGAAAGTTTATTAACACAAAGCTATTCTTGTATAGATTTGAGTTGCTCATTTATAGAATGTTCAAGCTGTCAGATGCTCTTATTTGCAAGAAAAAGGTTAATAGACTCATCAGCAAATAGGTGCAAATCAAGTGAATTACAACAAATTTGAAAATCATAAATATATAATAGAAAACGTATTGGGCCCAAAACAGACCCCTGTGGTACACCACACAATACAGGGAGTAAATTAGACTTCACACTTCCTAGTGACACAAATTGAAATCTATTTTCTAGATACGATTTAAACCAAGTATATTGGCAATACCCCTGACACCAAACACCTCGAGCTTTTGCAGTAAAATTTTGTAATTGACAGTGTCAAACGCCTTTGATAAATCTAGAAAAATTCCACATGCATAGGAGCCCTCTTCGACTGCCTATTGGATTTTATCAGTAATAGAGAGAATGGCATGCAAAGTTGAGTGATTTGTTCTAAAGCCAAACTGTTTACTATATAAAATTTTGTTTTCAGAAATGAATCTAGTAAGACGCTTACAAACAATTCTTTCAAGAAGACGGTTAAAAATTGAAAGCAAAGAAATTGGACGGTAGTTATTTGCATAAGACTGGAAGCCCGTTTTGTGAACAGGAATAACATTTGCAATTTTAAAGTTACTAGGTACACAGCCTGTTGTAAGAGAAAGGTTGAAAATGTTCACTAAAGGTTCAGATAATTGGCTCTTAAATAGCTTCAAATTTTTTGTAGGAATACTATATGGTCCAGATGATTTATTCCATTGTATTTTGTCTATTTCTTCTTCAACTTCACTGGGAGATGTGGGATTAAGATTAATGGCATTAGGTAAATTATATTTAGATAAGAAAGATATAGCTGGCTTTTCAACAGGAGGTATATTAAAGGATAAGTTTTAAACTATATAGGAAAAATATACGTTAAACGTTTCAGCAATTAGTTTGCTATCAGTTATTTCATTTTCATTTATAAGGAGTTTTGAGGGAAGACCTTTGTTGCCAGATTTAATGCTGACAATGTCCTAAATTCCCTTCCAAATGTTCTTTACATGAGATTTATTAGACTCAAAGTATGCATTATAATAATTACGTTTACTGATTTTAATTAGATAGTTTAGTTTATTCCGATAGAATTTATATTTATTAAAGAACTAAAAAGAATTAGGTTTCACAAATTGTTTGTAAAACTTATTTTTTATAGAGATAGAACATTGATTGGGAGTGATACAAGGTTTTCCTTAAAATCTTATTTCTTCCCTGCTTAATTTTCTCAAAGAAATATGCTTATCTATTACTGTGGTTAACTTGGAATAAAAAGTATTGAACTCCAAATTAATATCATTTTCTGGAGAAGTAAAAGACCAGTCAACAGATTGCATTTCTTCAGTGAGACTGGATTCATTTAGTTTTGAATAGTCTCTTTTGTTAATTTCATTGTGTTTTGGGAGGGAGGAAAGCTTGTTAACAATGAGAAAGTTAGGAAGGTGGTCAGATTTGTCATATTTAATATTTCCACTAACTGTATGATGGGAGATAGAATAAAAAACATGTTATCAATTAGTGATACTGAGTGATAAGTTATGCGATTGGGTTGTAGTGTGTGGGGGCTCATTAGCAGATAGATGTGATTTAGCATTAAGCAAGTTTAAATTAAAGTCTCCCATAATAATGCAGTATTTATTTTCTCTGTTCATTTTCTCCAGAAAAGAATTTAGATAGTTTATAAAAGTATCAACATTGGATCTGGGATGTCTATAGATAACTCCGCAGATGATATTGTGTTTTAAATTACTCTCCATTTCAATCCACAAGGATTCAAATCCAGCTGTTTAGATTGAGAGGTCTGCTCTAGGAGTATAACATAAATTTCTTTTATAAAAATACCAGTGCCACCAGCATTTGACAAGCTGGGTTGAGAAATAAAATTATATCCTGAGAGTGAGGTATCAGTCAATGACTCTTGTGATACCTTAATTTTAGTTTCAGTAAGGCCAATCAGTGAAAAACTATGCTTAAGTTCTGATAACCTATGTGTTAACTTATCAAAATTTGCCTGTAAACTTCTAACATTAGAGTGGAGCGCTAAGAAATGTTTACCTGAGGTACAAATAGCAATCAACTTGTCAGCAGAAAAGTCATCAGGAATATAAAATTTAAAACTTGATTGAGTTGGGAGATTTAATTAAGTATCTAAATTGGACAAGTTATTTAGACGATTAAACGTTTGGGTCAAGTCCGTTTGAGGTAGATCGCTTAAATCACAAACAATTTAAGAAAATTAAAAGCGTGATATACAAATATAAATACAGGTTTTCTGACATACAAACAAACGACAATTCAAGAGGAGAACGTACAATCTTAATACACGTAACGTTTAGAATGACGTTTATATTGTTTAAACTTCTCTAGATCATTCGAGTTTGATATGGCCATAATAGGGCTCGATCCGTTACGACGAAGTAAAGTCGTTCCATTCTTAGTCCATATGAATTTGTAATTTAACTCCTTCTTCAGTGCCAAACAAGCATTAAATGAATTCATGTACTCTCTCGTCAAACTTTCAGAGATGTATATTTTCCTTTCAGTTGTTCTAGTATAGTCTAGATCTTTCGTTGTTTTATTTCGAAGGTGTTTGCGAGCTCCATAAAACTGATCTCTTGTGTTCCGCCGAACAAACTTTACAATAATGGCAGGATCTCTTTTCACTTTACTGTCAATAGGAAGACGATGGCTAATCGAAATGTCGTCATCTTCGACATCAACATCTTTTAGTTCCGCCGGCAACTTTCTTCACTATATCATCAGTATCTTAATCTTGGTGAAAGGGAATTTCCCATATTTCTAAACAATCTCTTAGAATGTACTGCTGCAGTTCGTTTAAGTCTTCTTTCAGTTGTTTATAGAGTTGTTAAGACGGAAAATTTCTGAACGTTGAACACCGTCCAGGTCAAAAAAATTGCTCAGTAAAAGGATTTAATATTCAATTTTCATACACAGTACGTACTCAGTTTTTTTGATGGGCTTATTCACCACGTGTTACTTGGTTATTACGTAACAACCACCTTGAGGTCTTTTTTGTGTTGTAATAGCCGTGCTGTAAACTCAATAATTTGCTACCATTACACCATTTGTTTGTTGAATGAATGTTTTCACAAAGTAAATTTAAGACGTCGTTATTATTGGGTTTTGAGTTATTTATGGTTAGGTATATTTATGCCTGGCTTACGTATTGTTACGTATGGGTTACTTATGGTTGCGTATCTGTTACGTATGGTTCCGTATGGGTTAGATATGGTTTCGTATGTGTTACGTACATTCTGTAAATAGTTCTGTATTTTCAACCTGTAGTGGAAAAAGTCAACGGTAACACTGAACTGCAAGAGCAAGTTGTTGAGTATTGGGCAAAACGGTGAGTTCAATAAGTTAATTATAAAAGTTAACATTTTAGTCGGCAAAATGATCAAGGCAGCATGAATGTTTGAACACTATATGAGATGAGTGTTACAGACGAGTTGCAAGGAAACACATAGATCCAGTGAAATTCTGTTTAAAATGTTTTTAATAACACAAATTAAGGTTAAATACAAAATGTCTTAGAGTTCAATTATTGCTTGGCTACAAAACTGCTAGTCTTGTGTTCTTGAGAAACTGTGATGGATTTGTTTCCCAACCAGTGGGAGTCAAATGCACTTAACACTCAACACTATAAGAATCGGAGATACGCATCGGCTCCACGTGCCGCTAGGTTTGTAAAAGATCGAACTACTGTAAAATATTTATTGCAGAACCCCGGTATTACGATCTTTAGTGTAAAGCAAATGCGGCGGCAGCAAATTTTGATTGGAGGAGCAAGATTTCGGGCACCGATGGCGTCCGACAGCGAGCAACGCAGGCGCGAAAAAGCTAGGAGGCTCCGGAAGCATGCTCTCCCGGAAAATTTCGAATTTTTAACCCCTCTGAGAAGCTGGTTCCTGCATATTCTCTACCGATATTTGTACATTTTGGTACAAGAATCACGTTCTTAAAGAATTAAGGGCTTCAACAATCGTTTGTTCAGAAAAAGATATTGCAAAATATTGAGGCTAAACTACGGTATGACGATCTTCGTTAGTCTTGAGATAAATATATTTCTGGGAACGTTGTTGACCGAAAGCAAAAATTATTTTTACTTTCAAAGGGAATGCTTTAATAATATAGCAAAACAAATGTTAATTACATTAACAATAATTATCGTTTTTAGTTGTATTTTTAACCCTCTGACTACTGGGAGGTTTTGCCATTTTGAACAATTTTTTGTATGAAAACGATTATTTGGCTTTCTC
>JAOTRI020135179.1:0-11118 GCA_028564885.2 Zoanthus sanctaehelenae
GGGCGTTTAGTTACTACACGAAAAATACTCACTCTATTTTGATAATATCACTACCTATAAGTGTCAATAATTGCAAATAGTTGAATAAGAGTCTCTGCTGACGAACCGAAAATGCCTAGCAAACCTTTGTTCTTAGCATGTTGTAAAACAGATATAAACTATTTAAGCTAACCTTGTACAATCATCGTTTGTAAATGGAATTTTATGCCTATTTACTGCTCAAAATATTTTTTTTGTATCTTCATATTTGAACAGAGTTTACCAAACGAATAAGGACTCTGAGCATTGTTTAAATCGCTTTTAAGAAACATCAAAATTCTTTAGTCTAAAGCATTTGGTAGCTTCTATTATTTTATAACGTACAAAAAAGCTTGCAAACAAGTAGATTCTAAACAAATTTTGGAAGAAATTTGCAAAATTACCGGAATTCCGATTATATAAATTAAACTGTTTGCTGTTTTTACGTCACGCAATGACATGTCACACGCCTTTTATGAAGGCCCGCATAAAATAATTTGGGGCTGGTCGTGGTGGTTATTATAGTCAGAAGGCCTATCATCAAACGATGGTTCGACGGTAGAGACCGTGATTCGATTATTTGCTGTTTTTTACCCCTCGAGGCTGTGATTTTCCCGAAATAGAACGCGCCTTTTTCGTGCAATTTTTAAAAGCCTTTAACTAATTTTTATTTCCTTAAAAATAAGAACATCTCCACTAAATATGACCTTAATCTTAATGGGTTCGGAGTTGTACCGCATAGGTAAAACGTATCTTAATTTAAGAATGCTCCAAACCGTGAAAATATTGGTGATTTTTAAACATGCGCCGCGAGTTCAGAATGTAACAAAAATGTCTGATTTTCGGCTTAAATATTCTGGCAATATCTCCCAAACAAACATACAAATTGATAAAAAAAATTCATGTTTTGGCACTTTTCAGGAGCGAAGTTCTTGTGTTGTTGTTCTGCACGATATAATATCCGCCATTTTGTAGCGGTTGGGATCTTGTACAATTTTTGAAGCATTCCTGAAAAATAAAGGTAGATCAGGACAAAAGAAATATGCCCTTTTTGTTAACTCATCAAGTGGTCTATCTGAGTCAAAGATGAAAGCAATAAATTTTTTGAGCATGTGCCAAATTTTTGAGATTTCACGCGGTCTACGGAGACATTCTCTCTTAAATAGCCAGTCACAAAATTGATGGCTGATCGCTCCTAGGGCCAATGATAACTTTCTTAAACTTCCAAAGCCTCTTAATCTCCCTCTTTAGATCCTGGTATTTTTCTAACTTTTTATTCTCTTTCTGGATTATTCGGGTATCAAAAGGGAATGCGACACTGATTAAGAATGATGCAACCCCTTGCTTTCTTGTCAACGACAATAAGATCAGGGCGATTGATCTTGATCTGGTGGTCAGTTTGGATCTGAAAATCCCAAAGGATTTGATGTTTATCGTTCTCTAGTATTGGTTCCGGTTTGTGGTAATACCACCTTACAGTCCTTTTAATCCACAAGCATCGCATATATGGCAATGCAGTACCTGCGCAACCTTGTTGTGGTGCCAAAGTTTGTACTTGTGGACAGCCAGTTGCTGGCACTCTGTTGTGATGTGGGCTATGGTCTCAGGCCATTTCCACACATCCTACATAACGGTGACACATCCTTTTTATCTATGCACTGCTTAATGGCATTGGTTCCTACTGCTTGTTCTATTATTATTATTACTATTATTATTATTATTGTTATTATTACTATTATTATTATAAAATATTGTAATGTATTTCCACTATGAAAAGTCATGCTAGCTTAGGAAAGAAAAGTTTGTTATGTTATCTAGTAGTTGTTCAATTCTATTTTTTACTTATTTATCGCTGTTCTATTTTGGTAAGTGTTCTGTTCTATGTTTTTATTAATTTATCGCTGTTCTATTTTGGTAAGTGTGAAGTGGGAGTTCACAGAGTCCAGCGCATACCAGTTACAGAATCTCTGGGTCGTGTTCACACAAGTACGATGACCGTTGCAGTGTTACCTCAACCAAAGGAGGTAAGAAGGTCTGATCAATTAGTTATTAGAAAACTTATTTGCTTCTTAAGTCGAACGATGGACAAAATTTCGAGTTGGTGACGGAATCAAATCTACAGATTTTTGATTTCTAGTCATAAACTCCACTTACTCTGCTACAGAGATCCGCATGGGGAGCAGAGGTGTTTGTCTTATCCCACTTTCTTTTGGAATGTTGATCATTTGATTATTGTATCCATAATGAATAGTCCATTTCCAGTATAGAACCTTACTGATTCTTCACCATTTGAAAGGTCTTCCATAAACAATTCCCTCTTAGTAGTAGGTTTGTCTTGCAGCTTTTGCCGCATTTCTTCATTCTCTTGACGTAACCGAATTAACTCCTCTTGGTCGTCTTCCTACTATTGGACATCTAGCAATGTAACGTCGGTTTGTGTTCCATTCGAACTTCTATTCTTCGCAAGTGTGCCCTCGGAAACATGATCACTACTTGGCGTTTCTGCATAGATATGATCGTTTTGTATGATACCAATATCAGCTGTGCTTGTGTTTGTGTTTGTTGCTCTCTCAGCTTTTGCCTTTTTCGTTGTTTTGACATGGGACTCTCTCGGTAAAGATCTTTTTTCTGCACGTTTTTCGTAGCGTTCATTTCTCGATGTTTCAGGTTTGTTGTAGATTCGAAAATTTGTTGGTATGGCATAATCGTTGAGGGTACGTCTACCATTCAGTGTTTTCCGATAAGAATCATCAGTAAAGTGCTCGTTACGGATCCTTAAGTTGTTTTCCTCGCCAGCTATTGCTTTTCTTTACTCTTTTTCGAACTTGCTATCAGCTCTACGACAGAATTTCAACCAAATAGAAAGTCGTTTGTCCGTAGGAAATCGAAAGAAAGACAGGTCTGCACGGTTGCGATTACCGTTCCGACACAAAGCTCCAGAGCAGTAAACCATATTTATTCAGTCTGATATTTTTTATAAAACTTGCTGAGATGTGTTTGTGTTTGTGTTTGTGTATATTATATATTATAATGATTGTCATGTTTATATAATGAATAAGCCTGCTTAAACGTCCATGTTTTAGCTCCCAAGTCATTTTAGGAAAGTTTACTTTCAGGTTAGAGACGGAGTGTTATGTTTACCAATTGGTGTTGTTGCTGACCATTCATTAATTGAAGGAGAAATATGAATAATATACGTAGCAAAGGCGAATTGAGTGAGATGGTACGTACGGGCATGTTTCGAGAAAAGCGTTGGAGTTTGAAGTGAAGGCAAAGAGGAAGCAAGGACGACTGAGGGAAGATTTGGGAAATGCAAGAACATAAGGAGAGCAAAAGTGTTGGTTTAAAGGAAGAGGATGCAATGAATCGAGCTAGATGGTGGGTGCGAGTAGGAGAGCATCCTAGTTTACGGGGATAAACACGTATCAAAATTGGAATCGGAAGCCTGTAACAGAACACAAACTAAATGTCTCGTAATCTTGTAATATTCAATTCAAGTTTACTCCCATTGCACGGCACCGTGCGACCTGAAGCAAATAAAGAAGATACTTCATAGTTGTTTGTACTCTACACGAGCTTGCATTTATCCTATGGGGGAAAAATGCAGTACAACATGGTTACTGATAGGTCCGTTGGTGTTGACTTCTTTCTATATTACAAATATTCAACGTAGCTACTGGAATCCCATGCAACTGATGGCAATCAAAATTGTTTCAAAAGATTCCCTTGGGATTGTTTTTGTTTTGTCTGTCAAAGTGCTGGTGAAATTATGTACAAAACAAGTGAAGATTGAGATTTTTGTGTTCGTACAGAATTAGGGAAAACCATGTGGTGCATTTTGCTACCAACGAGATAAAACTGAAAAGTAAGCAACCCAGGGGAGACAGCTGGAAATATCACTATCACTATGTTCTTATACATCCGCAGCTTCCCTTGCTCTAAATACAATACTCATTGGTTGATTGGTGATCACGTGATCTTGCAGAAATTCAATTCTTTTGTTATCAAAGTTCATTTTTCTCGCAACCTTATTGGAAGATAGGACATCACACACACGTTATCAAATTTCGAAACTTCCCTGCAATTAAGTGCTCAGCGGTCAGCAAGTTATTTGTAGTTGGTGTGATTTCAAAAGTTCACAAAACAGAAGTTTGAATAATAAAAAAAATCTTCAATCTTCTTTGATAGTTGGTATGTAACAAAATACTAGTACTTAACCTCTGGCAAACAGTATGTTTTGTGGTCCTCGATGGCCACATATATTCATGTTTCCCTCGGCACTACCTAGGAAAACATCGGCGGGCTCGGGACCACAAAACATACTATTTACTCGGTTTCCGTTAATAAGTGTTAAATGTATCACGATGGGGGATACGCTGAGAATCAATTTCAAAGAAAGCGCACGTGACCGAAACTTGGCTGGGGTGGGTGGCGTGATTGCTGCGTGATGTTTTTGAAGCTAGCGGATGCTTTTAGGCAGTTTTCAAATTGATCAAAAAACCGTTTTGCTATGCTGCCAAAAGACGAGATTCAAAGTCATCTGGAGGGAAAAAACTCACTACGTAACTGCTGTGGAAAACTCGCGGCCGACGGGTTTGGCTTCAAATTGAGGCTGGAGGCCCACTTGTTCACAGATTTTTTAAGTGATCTGTGGTTGGGTTGAGGTGTGCATCCGGCTTTGGTTTGGGGACATTTACATTGGCTATGAGAATAACGCGGAGACAGCATCTCTGGGAGCCTCGGACATCGTCCGAGCCTAAACATATGTTTGTAATTTGATATTACACATTATATTAAAACTTAATTCATTTACTTAGTATTCCAATTTGTATTTATGTATCTATTAGTTAATAATTAGTTCATCTATTTATAATTTTTGTTGTTGTAAGTTTATATTTCTTTAATGTAAGCTATTGTGGTAGACCATTGTCCCCTCCTCTGTTATAAATTATGCAAATTAGCATTACAGAGTAATAAACCAGGATCAGAATCCCTGTAATTTTGAAATTTTGTTCCAAGACCCTGGAAGCAAATAATTTCCCTAAACTCGTGGAAAAGTCCTAAATGTATGTGAAAAATTTTTGAACAATTTTTTAGATAAACCAAAACCTACAGAAGCGTCTAACTCGTGATTGCGTTTTTTAAGTTTTCTTTAGACTTCATTTCAGGATATTTTTCTGGGTAGTTTTCTTGTTTTTTAGTTTAGCTGGAAAGCTGAGGAACCGCACGATTGTTTTGGTTGTATACGGAGAGTTTGGCTCCTAGAAAAATAAATTTTTACCCTTTAAGAACTCTTCGAAAACTCCTGGAATTTTCCTATCGTCTGACTGTGAGCGATACGTTGTCACTGACCACAAAATAAATGATTGAGTAAGTCCTGCAGAGTTAAATTCCATTATGAAAAGTTAAAGAAAAAATTCGAACAAAAACGTGGCGATTCCTTTGGTTATACACAACAAACCCAACTCTAACATTTATTAGCAACTCATTGTAAATTCACGTGATCAATTTTGATCAATCACGCGCCACAATTTGGAGATTGAGCAAAGGCCTTGCATTATGTACTGGTGAACCTACCTCAATTTGTTTTTTTCCTGAAAAGGGTACTAGCTGATAAAGTTTTTAGTTCATTTACACGTGCTGCTTATATCTGAACACATTTCGATTTTTAGAATTATTTTTCTTAACATTTACATTCTGTTGTAGATAATTACATGTATACTACCAATCATTTCTTGCCGTTACTAATTTTCTTTTAACAGATAGATTTGGTCCTAAGGCCGAGCGACCTTAGAGTGGATACATTCAGGGCTTCCGGGTTAGTATTGGCTTTTAGAAAACTATTGATTGATTATATTATGAAAACAAGGTTTATTGAAATTATCTGTTTATCTATAGAGTAACATGTGATTTTCAATTTCTAGCGCAGGGGGACAGCACGTAAACACTACAGACAGCGCTGTACGTATTACCCATGTTCCCACGGGAATTGTTGTCAGCTGTCAAGAAGAAAGGTCCCAGATCAAGGTGTGTTTAAAGTGTGTTTTTCATTTTAAATCTTACTATTCTCACTTACAAGTTTATTTTCACACAATATTCTCTTTTTAAAAATGTATTTGGTATGGAGTACTAAATTGATACGTGACAAAAATTTGATGTGTGAAATCACTAATTTGGTTGTGATATTCAGAAAGAACAAGAAGAAACATACTGCCATGGCGATATTTTGCATTTTGCTGTCAAACATTGAAGAGGTTGCAGTGGTTATGCCCTGATGGCCCGTTACAAATCCTCCTAAAATGCCTTAGTACCTTAACTGTGGTGATATTGCCTACAATTTACACCAGCAATTTGCTGATTCTTGTCAACGTTACATTATTAGTCTTCATCACTCGCTCTCAGGTTCACAAACTTTTGTGACGTCACACTTTACCACTCAGTTTAAATTACACGTGATTTAGTTGTAAAATTCATCAGCAGTTTTAAACCGAGAAACAGTATCAAACTGTATAGACAAGTAGACAATCAAAGTCAAGTGTTTAGGGTCGTTTGTGCAAAATCTCTTGTGCCATAGAGTAACATAATCATTTGATTAATTCTTGATCCTGCAGAACAAGGGAAAAGCAATGCAAATTCTTCGAGCACGTCTCTATCATATTCAGCGACAGGAATCTATTAATGAAAGAACGGAGGCCAGGAGAAAACAGGTTTTATTTTATATTCAAGTTAGATACTAATAAATTGTTAAAGCTTTTAAGAAATTCAAACTAATGTTCGCCAAAGGTTGTGCAAAATGAGCTGCGTTTATAAGCATTAGAGAAAATCAGTACAAATATGTGTGTGTCAGGTAATAGTCTTTTCCCAAACAATCAGATAGCAAGACAAGAGCTATGTGATAACACTCATACACCACCCAAGCATTCAGAAATAACCTGCTATTTTTTACTGATACCTAACAACCAATAAAAAAAATATTTTCTGTCAGCATACGTGCCTCTCTTAAGGTTATCTTACAGTATTGTAACTACTACTGAATAGGTGAAAATGCTATTATAAAATATTCTGGGAGACTTGACCAGTTGGCAAAATAATGCTTTAAAGAAAGGAAAGGATTTTGAAAGCAGTTGATAATATTAAACATTTATTTTGAGATTTCTCAAATCGTTACGTTTCTTACGTGCACCAACAAACCATGATATTACTAATGATTTGTAGTATAAATTTACTATGTTCTATTGCGAATCTGTGAATTTGATTGGTTCTTTCACTGTTTACTATCTGCTGATAGAAAACAGTTGTGAATAGCCAATGAAAATCGTTCTTCTATCAATTTTGACCAATCACGAAGCTTCATGTACATGACTGACAAAAATCGCTTTGAGAAAAAAAAGAAACAATGGCGTCGCGACAATTTTTTTGAAGTTTAGGACCAAGAAATTGAATATTTAATTGAAAGAGATTTATCACTTGAAATGAGGCTGCGCCTCGCTGACTATTTGCTTGTACAAAACTCGGGCTCGTAGTCTAAATGTTAAAATTTATTATGATAAGATGATAATGCGTAAAATATTGTTGATAATTTGATAGTGTAATGTTTATTGTAAATATATATTTAATTTTAAATATCGGTCATTATTTTATAAAGTACAAATAGTATGCAGTTCCACATGGCTGTGCACATTGCTTAAAACAAGCAGCTTAAATTTACAGGAACGTTTGCACCTCAGAGTTACATACAGGCTAATGGTATAACCAATCCAGTAAAATGAACTTGAAACTGCATCAAATCCACGGACAATTAGCACGCAGAAACTAACTAGATGTCAAAGGAACTCTTCTTCATGGGTCACAACAATTCAGTTTATTTCTGTTAGTGTTACGCAATGTTTATTGCAATTACAGAACAAACCGCTTTTATTTTAAGCCTGAATCTATTTCTAAGTAAAACGTTTCAAACCAGTAGCAATCTTTAATTTTGAAAAAATTGAAAAAATATCGAAAGTATAAGATTCTAACAAAATCTTAAAAAAATACCTTGTGGGAAGTAAAATAAAAGCATCACCCTCCATTTACACGTTGAAATGATCCAATTATTAAACCATTAGAGTTGATTGGCACCTTTGAGTTCTTTGGATGGTTATTGTCTAATTTGTGTTTTTTAAGCCTGAAAATGGTTTGTCGACATACGTCAATAGCATTACGTTTTTTTACACGTGTACTTCTATCTCTCAAAAGAATTTCTTAAGATAATCTCTGTCTCGACAATAGTTCAAACCTAAATATGACTTACTTCCCATTAAATATTTTGTGGCTTCTTAATGTTACTTAGACAGCTGCATTGGTACTGCAGCTTGGTTGCTGTTTTAAATCCAGATCTCTTCATTCCAACCTCAAGGTCCTCACAGTGAATCTCACATACCGTTCGTGTGCAGCAGAGTGCAAATTAAGATATTATGTATAGCTATGTTCATCACCATTAATGAGCGGGCGTGGCCTAGGGACAGTTGGTAAGATGTCTGTGCATTTTCGAATCTCAAGGCCCCTAGTTGGACATTCAAATAGCCTAGACCAACTTTGCTTTCCATCCTTGAGTAGGAAAAGGAATACCAGCATCTTCTAGGAGCTACAGAAACTACGTTAGCCATGCGGGTAGTAAAGGATTAAGCTTTTTGTATTAATATTACGGCAATATATGGCTGCTTCACTTGTTAAGAACTCACCTTTTAGTCACAAGGTCTTAGCTCCATCCACGGCTTTTCCTAGGTTTTTATGATTTTTTTACATTCATAATAGTTCGCGTATAGGTAGAACAGATGTACTGCATTTTGTAGGAGTTAGCCTGCAGTACTTAGATAAGTTCGCCATTTACATAAAACTACAGCACTATTATACCTTAAAAGAAGAGCGTTACTATTAGTATCATCCTAAAAAGCGTTTTCTTGTTTTAGTTTCAGCGTCAATTACATTTTTCGGAAGAAACACTGCATTTTGTAAGGGAAAACCAGTTGAACTGTTTTGTAACTATATTGGTTACCCCGTTCCGTTTTTAACAGTGGAAAATAAAACAGACGGAAGAGTTCTGCTGAGTGCATTAAGCAACAGTGTAACCTACAAGATTAACGAATTCGACGAAACACATTTGGGAGAATACATCTGCACAGCCAACAACTCAGTCAGTCCAGTAACACAAAGGAATTTTAGCATTAATCATGTTTATTGTAAGTTTGTTAACTGTCAAGAGCTATGTTTTTAACTGTATAAGTTATAACCTAAAAATGTTGCTTTTAGGAGGAAGATTTAGACAACTTCATAAAAAAGTTAATTTAGCTGTACTCTCCTGTGTCTCCCCAACATCACAAGTGCTCTATTTCGCTCAAACGTCATAGAAACTTGTGCTGAATGCTTTTATGATTTAGCAAGCGAAAACCATGACGATATTGGTGAAATAAAACATAGATTTGAACCAATCAGAGCGAGCATTATATCGTAGCTATATTAAAAAAATAATTTAATCAGATTATATGTCTATGAGAATTTTCTTGCATAACAGTCAATAAGTTTATAGACGATGTTATGATACGAAGCGTTGCAAAATGGGTACTACAAGCCAAATTAAGCAGGACAGTTTTTTAAACTTGTTCCTTACCCAAATGGCATAAAATCACTTAATTAAATTGTCTCAGTTTTTCGTGCAAGTATACATACAACTCTGATGGTGAACTAAATAGTTCTAAAACGTTTACTTATCTTTTTAGTTAAGCAGTTTTTACCTCATTTATCAATAATTATTAACCTTCGCGCATTTTGACACAATATAAACGTAAAAAAGTCAATGGTTGTCTTAGTTGTGTTTACATTAAAGTCATATATCGCCATATCGCGCTTATAATCCATTCTCTTTTTAAACCCCGTTTTGATATGAGTTAAATTCTCTAATGCAGTATACTCGGATTGTTTTTTCAGTTTCATCTAGCATTGAGTCAGTTACACCGAATGCTACTTACGTAAATGGTTCTCGTGTTATACTTAATTGTTCAGTCGATGGTGATCCTCAACCTTACGTGACGTGGATCAACGTCACTGATGGATCAGTTCTCCAGAACAGCACAACAGAAACAATTTACGTCATAGCGAGTGTATCATCCATTCATAAGGGAACTTACAGATGTGAAGCGCATAACAGATGCGGACAGGACAGTCGAGACACGACCATTACTGACATTTTTTGTGAGTTACAAGATTTTTCTTCAGTGTTATCGCCTTCTGCCTTCTCTATTAGTATTAATTTAGTAATTGTTTTTCCAAAAAGTAACGATGCTTTATCATGACTCCTATATTCATTTTCTTGCAGTTCCTCCATCAATTGAATCATTTGGAGAGAAGAACGCTTCTTGTGAGGGATTGCCTTTAGAATTGAGCTGTAGCGTTCGTGGCAACCCTGCACCTTTCGTAACGCTAGTGAACAAAACAGATGGGAGAGTATTGCTGGGTACAACTAACCCCAGTTTAACGTACGTTATAAATAAGTTGGACAGAACGCATGTTGGAACATATGTTTGTTACGCCAACAACTCAGTTAACCAGAATGTCCGAAAGGAATTTACAATTGATCGTGTTTACGGTAAGTTTTTTTAGGTGTCTAAAGTGTTGTTTGGTAGTTATGGTATAATTAACTTACAAATTAATATCATGATCATTTCACGGGCTTGGCTTGCTTTGCATCTTGATGGTTAAGAAATCTTCTTCGTATGGAAGAGAGCTTGGATCTTGATAAAATTGGGAATTGCATTAGAGGAGACATTGATGATCTCATGATGAAGAAAGGGAGATAAAATTGATCATAGGCAGCATAAAATGGGTTCATCTCAGACGACTCTCAAAATTGACAATTAATGATAGTATTGATAGTATACCAAATTAATTATGGTATAATTAACTTACAAATTAATATCATGATAACTTCACGGGTTTGGCTTGCTTTGCATCTTGATGGATAAGAAATCTTCTTCGTATGGAAGAGATCGAGCTTGGATCTTGATAAAATTGGGAATTGCATTAGAGGAGACATTGATGATCTCATGATGAAGAAAGGGAGATAAA
>JAOTRI020135189.1:0-11118 GCA_028564885.2 Zoanthus sanctaehelenae
GGTCCCACAAATCCATTAACCTGTTTGTTGCATCTTCCACACACAAAATCTCTCCCCAACCTCGCAGTCACTCTCTTACTTTTGCACATCTACCATGTATCCATTTCCCACATTTCACACACAACACTGAATTTGCCATTACTCTCTTACCTTAAATGCCACATGGATTTACTTTACTTACAGTCTGTTAACCTTCTGCACCACTCACTAACACTTTTGTCTTCCCGAGGTTCACCTTCAGCCTTTGCTCTCGAATGCCTCCTTCCATTTCCAAAACTTCTCTTTCAGTACCTCCATCGTTTCGGTCGTCAAAACCAAGTCTCACACCTCTCACACTCTCAGTAACCACATCATTCACAATCGTAAAAAGTAATGATGACAATGCAGATCCCTGGTGCACACCAACTTTCACCTCTCTGGTTTTCGAACCTTCATAGAAAGTCATCACTGCTCTCACCATTACCTCTGGAACACCTCTCTTCCTCAGTGCTGACTCTACTACAATTCTTGGAACCCTGTCAAATGCCTTTTCTAAGTCAACAACCTTTTCCATGAAACTCAGCACCCACTCATCTGGCATTCCTCTTCCATCCAAAACACCTTGACACTGCTCCACCATCACACCATTCCCCATGACTCCCCACTCGCTGCTATCATTTCCACACTTTCTTCCGAGGGACCAGCTGCCTTTCCCACTTTCATTTCCTTTATCACCTTAACCACTTCTTCCCGACTAACTCTCTCAACCGGTCCTTCCACCAATTTTGCCTTAAAATTCTGATTCCACACATTTTCTTCATTCATGATTCTTTCCATGTGCTCTTTCCATACTTTCCCTTTATCTTTCTCACTGAAATTCAGCCTACCACCAATACCTCTCATGCATCTTCATCCCTCAACGTCTTTCCATCTTTTTTCACAGACTTCACCTGCATAAACACCTTGTTCAGATGCTTACTCAGCTCTCTCAGCTCCCTCCAGCTGCCTCCTTCATTGCTCTCGAGACCACCTTCTTTGCTCGATTCTTCATATTCTTATATCTTGCCTTATTTGCCTCAGTCCCTTTTTTACGCATCTCCTTATGTGCATCCTTTTTTCTTGCTATCGCTTCCTTCACATCCTCATTCCACCACCATGTGTTCCCTTGATCTCTCCTCCCTTTTTTCCTCCCACATACTTCGTCACAGGCCTTCAACACTCCTTCCCTAAAGCACTTCCACAAGTTTGGTGCATCAGTGCTTACCAACTCTCTTACTCTTCCTTTAAACATTTCCCTTGTATTGCCTTCTTCCAGTTTTCACACCTTTCTTCTTTCAGTCCCTTCCTTTCTCACCACTTTCTTCATTTTCTTTTTAACTATATCTGTGGCCACCAGCCTGTGCCGAAAGTCTTCGGGATGACCTTCACATCTATCAAGTACTTTCTGTTTCCCCTTCCCACCAGTACAAAGTCAATCTCAGTCCTAATCTCCCCAGCACTGTATGTTACTTTCCTCTTCTCTTTTTTGAACCATGTGTTTGCCACACATAACTCCTTTTGATCACAAAATTCTAACAACATCTTTCCTTACAGATTTCTCTCCCCAATTCCATTCCTTCCATGCACACCCTCATAACCCTCAATTCGTTTACCAACATGTCCATTAAAATCACCCACACCCAATACTAGCTCACCCACACTGAAATTTCCACTCACTCCTCAATTCATTATAAAAACTTTCTTTCTCCACATTCGTCCTGCCACTTTGTGGGCCATACACACATATGATTCTCACCACTTCTTCCTTGAATGCCAACACTACTGTTATCACTCTATTGCTTTTCCTTCTCACCTCCACAAGCTTCTCACATAACTCCTCCTTCACCAAAACTCCCACACCTCCTTTACCATCACTATTCCCAGACCACCTCAACTTATATCTCCTACCTTTCACACCCATAAACCGTGCTCCTTGACATCTCCACCTCACTTCCTGCAGATAACACACATCTATCCCCCTCTTCCTTAACACCTCACATACCTCTGTACCGCTCCTACTTGTACTCCCTACATTCCAAGTCCCAAACCTCACCCCAAGCCCCTTATCAGGCTTCCCATCATAATGCAAGCATTGCTTGCACGCTCAGAGTTAGGAGTTTTACCTTTCTGTTTGTGGTAAGCAAGTGTTACCCACCCCAACCTTTGGGCTAGCTGGTGCCCATGTTTTTGTGCTGCCATCATAAGCATTTTGTTGGAGCATGATTTTTACAGCCTTGCTTACCCCAACCGCAGTTATCAGCTGTGGACCTAGCCTTTGCCTGACCAAAGACAGAACCTGCAAGGCAACAGGTGGCACTATTTACCCGTAGATGGGACCCTAACAGGTGCTACCACTCGGGGTAAGAATGGACCTCTTACATTTTGGATAAAATGTAGCAGTTAGTTGTGTCATACCTTGTAGGGCCACTCTTCATTTTGTTATATGTTAATGATATTCAGCACTGCTCCAGAAAACTTAAGTTTTTCCTTTTTGCAGATGATACTAATGTTCTTTTTTCTCACAAAAATCTCAAGACGTTAGAATTAATTGTTAATACTAAACTGAACAATTTATTTAATTGGCTAAATTCAAATAAGCTTACGTTTAATATAAAGAAAACAAATTTTGTTATTTTTCACCCATACCAAAGGAAACTTAATTACATACCCAAGATTAGTATTTTTAATTATGAAAAAATAAGAATGTTGTTCTTGAACATAACTGCATTAAATATCTTTGGTTATTAATTGATGAAAGTCTTAGTTGAAAAACCCATATTCATACCTTCACAACAAAGATAAGAAAAACTGTTGGTTTATTAGCCAAGATAAGTTATATTGTTCCTTATCGAACCCTTCTTGATATTTATAAGTCTCTCATTGCTCATTATATAACTTATGGATTGGGAAATGCATCTAAGACCTTGTTAAACAAAGTTCTTGTTCTTCAAAAGCGTGCTCTCCGTTTTATTCACTTTATTCAAGCAAGGGAGCATCCAATACCTCTTTTCGTGAAAGGAAACATTCTACCACTTGAATTTCTGTGTTATAAGAAAATTGTTAACTTAATGTATAACATCAGCACCAATTCTGCACTGATTAATATCTTGAATTCATTTTCTAAAATTAACAAAGTTCATTCTTACAATTCTTACAGCATACGCTCTTCAACATCTGAACATTATTTGGCCAGACAATCTGTACTTAACATTCAAAGTTAAGCCTTTTCGCTTGTTTTTTTTAAAGTCTGGAATGGTGTACAAAACTAATTGAAATTCTGGAAACTGAAAATTGCTATGCTGAGATATATACCATAATTAATAAGATGAAAGACTAAAATTTGAATTAAAATTTAGTCAGGCTTAACTTTCCTCTTTAGACATTGTTATTGTCTAGCTTTCTTTTTTACATAGTGTCATTGTTATTATTGTATGTTATGTTTTAATATTTTTGATATTGTCTTTAAGAATTCCTAAATTATTTTGTGTAAAGTCTGGCTTGTTGCTATAAACTCTTCGTTATTTGCAAACAAGCCTAGTAATAATTTTAAGCTGTGTTAAAAATAAACTTGAACTTGAACTTGAACTATCTTTTTTGGTTAAATAATAGTCAAAATATTTTGAGAGTATTAGTTAGTTGTTAAAGAACAAAATTGTTTTGACTTTTCCTTGTTTATGTTTTCTCCATGTGCAGATGGAAATTTAAAACGTAAAATTATAATTGTTTTGCATTTGGGAAAAATGAGAGTTGGTCTTGATAATGCCTTAACACATTGTAATTTACTCTTGCCTAACTTCACATTATTTTTAATCTTTAAAAAGATCAACAGTAATTTATAACAACCATTATCAATTCAAATATCAATAAATGTTTTATTAGTTATGCATCACTGAGTTCACATTGTGTTTAGTATAATGTAATTTTAAAATTAAAAGTTTCATAAAAAATGTACAAATCTCATTGGTTTCTTGAAAAAGCCTCAAAAATCTTTCTCAGGTGTAAATTTATACATCCATACTTAACACCTTAGTACCAAAAAATAATTTGTTAATGAAATCATATTTTGATAAAATATTTCATATAGTCATGCAATTTAACAGTTATTAACAAAGGCACAAAATATATTTCTTTTAATAAGCAAATAAATTTTGTATTTGTTAATGCCGTTCGTAAATTTGATTAATTTTGATGAGTTTCTAAGTTCTGACACTGTTTTGAAGTAGGTTGAGCCTGCATTTTTTTTTATCAGCATTTAACGTAAAAAAAACTGAACAAAGCTTTTACACAAGTCACTTCACAAAGCTTTGTCACCTTATAGGAATGAATATCTAAATGTAAATTAAATCAATTTATTATTATATTTTTTGATAGGGAAGGCCATTACAGTGTTGCTAAGTTGATTCTTGACAGTAAAGCAGAGGTTAATGTTCCATCTGGAAGTGAGAACAATATTCCACTGACACTGGCTTGCTGGAAAGGTAGTGCTTTTCTTATTCAAATTAAAAATGTAGTCAACAATTCTCAGTTTACTTATGGTCAGGAGACTAGTTTCTAGTGTAGGTTGTTAAATATCATGTAAGATATATAGAATTGATTCACATCTTTATGTTTTTAATGTTTGCATTAGTTTGTAGTCAAACTCCTTACATTTCCTATTATTTGGTTTGTTTTAGCTGTTATGAATCAACTTTGCACTAGTAGTAAATGGATTGTGTTGAAGTACTGTAATTACAACTGTTTTGCTAGTTGGTGGATGTTGGACTGCGAAGCACGAGTTACCATCAAGAGCAGTGCGAGCAAGAGTAACAGCTGCATATAGAAGATGGCCAAAAGTGGCCAGTTAATCGTGAACCATAGGATACAACTGATAAATAGGGAAAGGGTATCTTAAGTTTATAGTGTGTAAATTATGGTAACTATGGTAATGCACTATGATCTTCATCTGTTGCATCTGGTAGGTCACACTGTGGTTGTGGAGCTTCTCTTGGATCACAAATCAAACATAGAACATCGAAACAAAGCAGGTTGCACACCCTTGATGCTAGCAGCAAGGTAATTTCACAATGAAAAACTTACACTTTTAATTCATTTTGTAGGAAAGACTGTTACGAGTTCGTTTTGTGAGTGGCAAATAGTTCGTAGTCTAAACAGAACACAGGGTTGTCAGAACAGCAACAAGGTTATTTATTCCAAATGACTGTAGTAAATTCTACACAAAACTCCACAACAAGCACACGCTAGGCTTGTAGATTAAAGCCACACTTGATTAAACACGGCCTCTGCCAAATATACACATGCCCTCTGTCACACTTCAATAAACATGGCCTCTGCCAAACGTTACACTTGACCTTTGTTGCACTACAGTAAACACAAACTCTCTTCTCAAGACAACAACACACTAAAATCTAAACCGATTTGCTTATATACTAATGAGCGTAAGATTCTAGAACTTTCCGGCGCAACTAAATAAAGTAACATTAAATATAAAACTATTTACAGCATCATACAATACATAAACGGCTTGAAAAAACTGCTTAGTCACTATGATACATAATTAATCAAATCTATTCTAGACTCAACTAGCATACAGTCACGCAACAATTTTTCGTAACAAAGACCAAGTGTGTTAGTTGAATAGGGGTTTCTTAAAGGCCTTGCTTCAGGCAAAAATTATTGACTTGGTATAAAGATTGCTTTGCCTTTGCCATTGCCCCACAAGACACAAAAGACAATAGACATAGTGGCCATGTTGGTGTACAGAACAAAAGAAATAATCCAAATTCTTTTGTTAAGAGTATATTAACATGGACATCGTGACATCAAATAAAAACCGGTACAAAATATTTTTTGACAAAATCTAAATGCCCTCTTGCTCCCAACTTTTACCCAGGTGCAAAGTCTAAATGCCCTCTTGCTCCTAACCTTTACCCAGGTGAAAAATCTATATGCCCTCTTACTCCTAACCTTTACCCAGGTGCAAAGTCTAAATTCCCTCTCCCTCCCAACCTTTACCCAGGTGAAAAATCTATATGCCCTCTCACTCCTAACCTTTACCCAGGTGCAGAATCTAAATACCCTCTTCCTCCCAACCTTTATCCAGGTGCAAAGTCTAAATTCCCTCTTGCTTCCAATTTTTACCCAGGTGCAAAGTCCAAATGCCCCCTTGCTCCTAACCTTTACCCAGGCACAGAATCTAAATTCCCTCTCGCTCCCAACCTTTACCCAGGAAAAAATCTAAATACCTTGCTTCTTATTAATCATTAATCAATGGACACAAGATCTTCCACACTACCTGTATGCTTTTTTATAATTTGATTTTATGTGAAAAAATTTCATATATAAAAATTAATTTACAGACATTTGGGGTAGTGAGATTGCATGTAGAAAAGATAGTAGGACTCTGAATCATATTCCTTACTTGATGTTCTCTTCCTTACATTTACTTGCTTATTTTCCTAAAATGTGTTTTTTTGTTGAGCTTAGTAAATAAGATTTTAAAACATAGTTTTTAAGTAATAAATATCCATTTGACAAATGGGGCAAACTGGTTTCAGTATGGGAAGAAAAGATGAGAATCTGGGTGAAAACACTTGAGGTAAACAACTATGCTGTGAAAATAATAACCTGTTGCCCATACAGTATATACCAGGTTAATTATTAAGGAATTTTGAAAGACCTAGAAACCTTTCCTTAGCCCATCCTTTTTTGGTGGTACTTTGATTTATTTTTATCTCTTACTGTGTATTTGGTTTGTAATTTTTAAAATTCAAGCAACTGTACAACAACAATTTTACAACAACCTCAACAATACTGTATGTTTGTTTTCAAGCTTATAAAAACATTGAAATTGTGTTTTTGCCAATGGTGACATTAAGTAAGAATAGAGTTTTTGGTATCAACATTTATATTAATGTTGCAGAGAAGGCCATATTGATACAACAAAGCTCTTACTAAGCCGTGGTGCCGAAATAAACAAGCCATCAGGAAGCAATGATGACACACCACTGACTTTGGCCTGCTGGAAAGGTACATTAATTTCATTTAAATGAACTTCTTTTTGAGTTGTTCGTGTGTTACAAGTTGTCCTTTGTTTTAGTTTTTAGACAAGATTTATGTTGTTTATGTTTTTCGGAGTGAATGACTCTAAATATTGTGGTTTACCTCGGTGTAAGAATTTCAAAACAATAAATAGAATCAGCATAATTTAGTGACAAAACAAAAAAAACTTTCACACGTTCTTACACTGAGGATGAGCCTGTAAGTTCCTATATTTTAAGATGGCTTCTTTTATTCTCTGTTGTCAGTAGCTTTCATTCAGTGGAAAAGGTCTGGATGCATAGCCTACTGTATTCTCCTTGATAAGCTAATGCTTCTCTTAGGTAAAATTGGTGGGTAAATGGGTCTCTTGGACTGTAAAATCATTGTACATGCTTGTTCTGAAGTGTAATTATTGTTACAGTACTATATAACACAGAAGTGAATCATACTTTTAGCACATGTTGATTTACTAGCTCAGGGTTGATTGACCAAGTGCTGTTCGCCTCTGAGAAGTTGCAAAAAAAAAAAGCTTCTTCCTGCTTCACTTCAGTTTCAAAATGTCACAAATAAAGTTACACTTTGTTCTGCTTGTGTCCAATATAATTTCAAACATTCTCATTGTGGTTTGGTATGTATCCACCACTATTCACCTCCACTTGGTGAATTATTGAAGGGTCAAGTGCAAAAACTCTCACATTCTTGCTAGGGTAAGTGATGGATATTTATCTTGCCTCATTGTGGTTTGGTATGTATCCACCACTATTCACCTCCACTTGGTGAATTATTGAAGGGTCAAGTGCAAAACCTCTCACATTCTTGTTAGGGTGAGTGATGGATGTTTATCTTGCCTCATTGTGGTTTGGTATGTATCCACTGTTATTCACATCCACTTGGCGAATTATTGAAGGGTCAAGTGCAAAAACTCTCACATTCTTGTTAGTGAGTGATGGATAATTATTTATCTTGCCTCATTGAGGTTTGGTATGTATCCACCACTATTCACCTCCACTTGGTGAATTATTGAAGGGTGAAGTGCAAAAATTCTCACTAGATAGATGTGAGAACGATCTTGTTTTGTTGAAGACACTTTACAGGTAATTACTTTTTTGGAGATCGCATCCTAATCAGATGTGTTTTTGGGATTCGGAAATAATATCCGAGCCGTTTTGAGCTTTTGGCTGCCATCTTGGGACGACACATTCGACCTCGATTTCATGTGGCTGCGTGTGGCATGGTGATAGTTGTATTTGGGCATGCGCTAAAACCAGTCCTAGACCTTTTTGTGGCTTGGGTAGCATTTCACTAATCTATGATTATTGCTAGTTATAATAGGTAATGGGTGGATGTGATTAGCACAGTCGGTAAGATCTCTGCTTTCCAATCACAAGGTTCCCAGTTCAATCCTGGTACTTTGCCGAGATTTGAATATTTGTGTGGCCTTCTTGTCCATCTAAGCTAACTCAGCTTTCCATCCTCCTGGGGTAGGTAATTAATTGAGTACCAGCTTATGCTGAGAGCTAACCTGCGATGGATTAGTGTCACGTCCAGGGAGAGTCTAAGACTCTCTTCGACTTAACACTACAGAAAACGGCTCCATGGGCCACTTGGCTTGAAATTATTTAGCTTTTAATAGTTAATATTTTTTGAAGTTTAGAGATACACAAATGAGTGATAACTGCAGAGTGTTTTCTGTAATTTAAACACTATCTACATGTATCTAGTGAGAGTTGAGAAATTAATCAAGAATCATTTAATATGTCATTTTTGCACTAGACCCTTCAATTATTAACTAAAGGAAATAAATTGTGTATCTGTTGGTTGATACGGCTGAAAATGTAACTGAGTAGTTTGTAATAAAATATTTTAAATTTTTTTTCATTTAGGCCACAAGGAGGTAGTTGAACTGCTGTTAAGACACAGCTCAAAAGTAGACCACCAGACAAAGACAGGGTGTACACCCCTTATGGAAGCCACTAGGTGTGTTATATTTCTTTCAGTTCGTTAGGAAACATTTGCAATGAATGCTTTCTTGTTAGCAGGTATGATACAGTGTACAGTCAAACCTTGATCCAGACTATTCAATTATCCATACTTTTGCAGCAACCATTATGTTTTTAGCTTTTGGAGAGCTGTTGAGATGGTTGGGGCATCAGGATGTCAGGTGTAAACAACAGAAAATTTTTAATCGATTTACAATTGTTTCAAGTTTGGTAGGTGCATTCATGCATTCGTTTAATGGTCATTAAGAATGCTCGTATTCTGCTACCAACGAGAGACGTTCAGTATGTCATGAGATATTTCAGTGTTCAGTGCACGACTTAGGCAAACCAGCACATGTGGGTGGTCATGTATACAGTATATTAACCAAAGAAACAAGAGTCAAGATACAAGAGCTCCCTGACACAGTATCGTACTTACTCCATGACCTTACCACAGGATACCTTTGGTTAGTATATCTGTACCAAACAACATTGTTTAGGAGAAGGAGAGAAGATTCACTGTTCCCTGATGCCTATACGAGTTTATTGTGTTATGGGAAAATGCTGTAAAATGTTGAGTAATAATAACTATAGAAAAATTGGAACCAATCAATGGATTTTACGACTGAAGGGAGCAAGTCAACAAATAGCTCAGCTAACTTTAAAGCAGTAGAAAGTAGATGACAAAGAAGGGGAATCAACAAAAGAAACATGCTGTTTTTGGAAGCTGAATAAAAGGTGAATAAAATTTAATGAGCTTGTCTCGATCCTAGCTTGTAAAGACCTATAGATGTGAATAAAAGGCAAGTTCTATAAAGCTTGTGTCAGAACAGAAAGGGTATAATTATTGCTCAGAAACATGGAATGTGAAGACATTAGAAAGAAGGTATCTAGGATAAAGAAAGAGGAATGATGAAAAATGTGTGGTGTTAAATTATACAATCATGGAAAGAATACAAGTAAACTCATGGCAAGTTTGGGCTTGGAAGAAACTGTTGTTGAAACTATAAACTAAGGGAAGTGGTTTAACATGGATGGGTCATGTGTTGAGGAAGAAAGATGTTGAGCCATTCAAAAGAACATTGGATGTGTAAGTGGATGGCCTAAGAGGGAAAGGAAGACCAAAGACTGTAGGGAAAGATATGAAGAAGGAAAGCACTAAGGTTGGTCTGAACAAAGAAGATGCTCAAATAAAAAGAAGGGGAAAGAACGAGTGTCATCATGATGCGAGAGTCAGCAACCCTTCATAAGAGGGCAAATGCTGACTTACGTAAATGATGATGATGCTGGCAATAAATGATGATAAAACACAAAAGATTGGTACTCAGGTTACAGCAGTCTGAACCACAATTACTTCCCTTGTTATACAATTACAGACACTACATGGACCCATTTGGGGCCCTACGTAATCCCAGAGTCACAGTCATAATATATTTTTTCTTCATCATTACTTTTTGCCCAGGTAAAATTAAACTTTGCAGTTTTATTTACTGTACTTTACGTCTTTTCCTTGAGATTCATTTATTATAAGCTTTTTCAATTTTGTTTTAGAATAAAGTTATTAATGTGATTTGATCTGAATTTTTGGCAATGAACTGTAGTTTTATCATTTGCTGTTTTTCATTCCAGAGAAGGACATGTTGCAGTTGCTGAAAAACTCATCATTCATGGTGCAGATGTAGAGCTGCCAGATAATTATGGACAGAGCCCCCTGTTTATGGCTTGTTGGAAAGGTTTGCCTAATTTCTTATAACCGTAATTTACAGTGTTCAAATTGCTTAGGAAGGGAAAATGTTTTGGGTTGTCTGAAAAGATCTGATCATGGTAAGAAATACAAACAGGCAAAATTTCAGAGTTGAAATAAATTGTTGATAGTTCTGTAGGTCGACATTAAGATGCAGATTTTGTTTCCTTTAACCCTTTAACTCCTAAAAGGGCCTAAACCGCCCGTACGATATGGTACTGAGTTAAATAATTCAATCTTTCTTAAACAAGAAAAGCATGTCTCAACTTTGGTTTTAAATCAAACTTTAGTAGTTTCTTTAAGTTTGGAAAGCCAGTGATGCAAGAATAAACTGTCATT